>CAUYQV010012827.1:0-20089 GCA_963574575.1 Galagoides demidoff | reverse complement strand
AGCTATCCCCCTGGGTAGAGTGCCATGGCATCACAGCTCATAGCAACCTCCAACTCCTGGGCTCAAGCGAGTCTCCTGCCTCCGCCTCCCAAGTAGCTGGGACCACAGGCGCCTGCCACAACGCCCGGCTATTTTTTTTTTGGTTGCAGCCATCATTGTTGTTTGGCGGGCCCGGGCTGGAGATTCAAACCCGCCACCTTAGGTGTTCGTGGCTGGCGCCTTAGCTGATTGAGCCACAGGCGCCAAGCCTCAGGTTAGAGTTTTAAGGGTTAGTAAAACTCCATACTTTGTCCTTGCTGAATTTTTTTCCTTCTCATACAATAAGATGGTTGGTTGGTGGTAATTTTGAAAGCAAACCCAGCTTTTGGGTATGTTGGAGGGCTGTGTGTTCATTGAAGAGCTGGTTATTCACCAGGACTTTATTAGACTGTGGACACGACCACAGAGTGTGAGATATGGTGTCTGTCCTCAGAACTTTCAGCATGAGAGAGAGATGCTTTGCAAGTATGAAAGGTCATGTCAATACAGGATCCTGGAAAAGTTATAGACAGTCCAATAACCAGGTCAAACAGAACAGAAACACTGAAGGCTGCAGCTTTACAGAAGGCCCATGTGGGAAAGGTATGGGCAGAGTCCTGGAGAATAAGTAAGATTTGGGTAAATGGGGCAGGTGGAGCCTATATAGGTAGGGGGAGGTGAGAACAAGGTCATGAGAATAAGGAAGAAGGGAAAGACCTTCAGACATGGAGTGTATCAGACATGGAAGTTGCATTTCCTAGCCTGTCTCATCAGAACAGCTTCATGAGGCAGGGAATACTGTCTTCACGGGCAGGGAAGTGGAAGTGAGAGCAGTCAGGTAAGCTGCCTAGGGTCACAGAGCCAGCATAATGGTAAAGCTTGGGTTCAAACCCAGGTCAGACTGTCTGCCTTTGCTTTTCTACTATGAGAAGTTGCTTAGGTGTAGAGGAGGCTGGGCCAGGAATAGGTTGGGACCCCTCTCTCAGGCACTGGCAAGGGAAGGGGTACTCCTTAGCTAGAGTGTCTCCTTCAGTTTGGGGCCCCAGGCATCTGGCCTGGCCCTAGTAGGAGAAGCAGTGAGACAACAGTAGGACTTCAGAGTGGGTTGAGGTCAGGTGCTAGAAACCTGTGAGTACTGGACTAAGGAGCTTAGATTTTATTTCACAGTGAACAGGGAGCCACAGAAGTTTTTGGAGTCAGAGAGTGATTAGATCAGAGGAGTTGACTATGAACAGGGTAGAAACTAGTTAGGAGCAACTCAGTGTTGTCTCAGGAGAGGTAATTAGTATCTGGACTGGAGGAGTCCAAAAAATGGAAGGACCTGATGTCAGCTACTTCCTTTAAGAACCTCCAGAAGTTGGTGCCAGGATACCAGGCAGAGGGAGAATTTATGAGACCTTTCCTAGAAATATACACATCCATTGGAAGAGCTGACTGCTGGCAAGCGAGCGAGAAAGAGCTGGCACGTTTAATCACATTGCACTTGAAGTGATGGGCATGGGGCAGCCAAGTTGTCCTGGCAGAGGAGTGGCAGTTTTGGAGTCTCCTGCAAAGAGGAGAGTGACTAAAGTCCTGGGTGCTGGCTTTGATAATTCTTTGGTGTTCTTACAGGGCTCACCGACATGCCTAGCTTTGTGGAGTCACTTAGCTGTGTCCCCAAACCCTGCAGGCTCCTTGCTTTGTTGCCTGACCTGTTCTTGCCTTTTCTCCTCAGCCTTCCATCAGACCAGACGCTTCCTCGCCAGGGTCCTGGCCAGTCCCTGTCCTTTCCAGAAAACTACCAGACTCTTCCTAGGAGCACACGACACCCCTCAGGGGGCTCCTCACCCCCTCCCCGCAACCTGCCGAGTGACTACAAGTATGCACAGGACCGGGCTAGCCACCTGAAGATGTCCAGTGAGGAACGCCGGGCGCACCGGGATGGCACCGTGTGGCAGCTGTATGAGTGGCAGCAGCGCCAGCAGTTCCGGCATGGCAGCCCCACGGCACCCATCTGCATGGGCTCCCCAGAGTTCACTGACCAGGGCCGGAGCAGGAGCATGCTGGAGGTGCCCCGCTCCATCTCTGTGCCTCCGTCTCCCTCAGACATCCCTCCCCCGGGACCCCCAAGGGTCTTCCCACCCCGGCAGCCCCACGTACCAGCAGAGCGGGTCACTGTGAAGCCACCAGACCAGAGGAGGAATGTGGATATCTCACTGGGGGGTTCTCCCAGGAAGGCTCGGGGCCATGCTATTAAGGTAAGTCTCAGGGCACTCTACCTTACCACTGGGGTCCAGCATTGGGGTACTAGAAGCCTTACTCTGGTTTGAATACAAATTTTAGCAATTTAGAATAATAGATAGCTAACAAATATGCAATACTTTCAGATGCCAGGCATAGTCCTAAAGGCCTTGCTTTAATTCTTACAACAAACGTGTGGGGTAGGTGCTATGCTTATTCCCATTGCACATAGGAGAACTCTGAGGCATTGAGAGACAATGTAGTAACTTGCACAGGGTTACGCCACTAGAAGTCTGCTTCTTTACAGAAGGCAGGAAAAGATGTCTGTGTTCAGTGAGTTCAATTATTTATAATAACTCAGGTTTTAACTTTGCAGGGAGCTTTCATAGTTTAACATTGTTGTAACCCAGTGAGGAAGGTGTGTATCCCCTTTTCACAGATGAGACATCTGAGGCTCAAGAGGGGGAAGTAGCTTATGGTAGGCTGTCCTGGGGCTGGATGGGAGGGCTTCTGATTCCAGCCTGGCCTCTGAGCCCTGCCCTCTGTCTGACTGCTTGTCTCCCCACCTGCAGAACGCCTCTCACATAGACCGCCGCTCCATGCCCTCCATTGGTTACATGACCCACACAGTCAGCGCTCCCAGTTTACACGGAAAATCGGTAAGCAGCACCTCATGCCCCCTCCAGGTAAATGACATGATATAGCCTACAAAGCCCTATCTCATCTGGTGTTTTCCTTCCTCTGAGCCAGTTAAATGCAGTCTACATGTAGCACAGCTATCAGGCCCTGTTTTATGTATGTAAAGATATATTTAAAGAGGTTTATTTTGAGCTGAATGTGTATGGCCACCTGGGAACACATGGCCTCAAGTGGTCCTCAGAAAATGTGCCCCAACCCCTTTTTAGAGATGAAGAAACTGAGGCTCCTGAAAGTTGAATGACTTGCTCAAGGTCACCCAGTTGGCATTGGGTCCTCTCAGATCTGGTGAAGAACTTGAGGGGAAGTGTAGGGGAATATCAGACTTCTTAGGAGTAGAATTTTGCTGGAAGCCTTTTCCATCCACCTACCCTTTCTCCCATTAGCTCCCCTCCTTTCTTCCCTGGTCTTTCCTTTGATTAGTTAAATCTGTCTGTAAAGCTCGAGTCTGGGTGAGGTTGCACTGTTGGCTGTTGCTTTCCTAAAACAACAACTTCCTGCAGCCCCTTTGCTGCCTTTATTTGTCCTAATGACAGAATTAATGCAATAATTGCTTAATGGTGTCACATCAGTGGTGTCCCAGCACCGGGGTGAAGAGTATAATTATAGCAGCGCGCTCCTGCGGTGGCTAACTTCCTCGTGATGTATCTACACACCTGCAGCTGGAGGAGCTCTCCTTGCTTCTCACCCGATTACGGCAACACCAGGCCAAGTTGGCCAGTGTGCGAAATTTCGCCGCCGGCCAGTTACTGCAGCACCAGCTGGCCTTTCCCACCTGTCAGGTCAGCGCTGGTGGGCCCTCTTAGGGCCAGGGGCCGGGGAGTGACATGCTGACTGTGTTTTCTCATGCCTGTGCTCTGGTCTGTCTTTGCTGTCTGGCTCTCTCCCTCATTCCCTGCCTGTTGCTTCTGGATGCTCCTGCCACACTGTGTGGCAGTGGTGGAGCCAATCCTGCTGGCACTGGGGAGGAGGGCTGCATGTGGTGGGAGAAACCTGAAATGGTGCTTCTGTGGCTGTTAGTAATTACTGCCAGGCTGGTGTGTGGTCATGTCCAAAGGGCCATTAGCCTTGTTGCCACCATGGGCACCCCTTAAGATACTGAAAGGCATGTGTGGGTCAGCCTGGAGGGAGGATGCAATGTGCCCTCTCTTATATGGACAGGGCCCTGTGGGCTCGCAAAGCATCCTCACATCTCATACTCTTCTGAACCTCACAGGAAACTTGGAGAGGTTACTTAGGACAGGAGTGATGACCGCACCAAGGCAAATAGATCCAGAAGGGGAAGTGACTGGCTTGGGATCCTTAAGCTAGAAGTATGCAGACTGGAGCTACATCTAGGTCCTGTCTGGCTCAGTGTTCTAAACTGTTTCCAGGACTTGGGGCTTTGTAGAGAAGCTCCTTGTAGAATGGCCAGAAAATTGCTCTCCTGGGCATCTTGAACTTAAAGGAACTGATTCCTCCCTAGGGCTGTCCTCTGGCAGGAGTAGGCTCAGCCATGTGAAGCTGGTCCTTCTAGGCTACACAGAGATAGCCAGGGGACAGATGAAAAAGGTGACAGGACTTTCAGTCTCCTTCCCCATCCTATCTTAGTGAGGGACTAAGGAAATGTATTCAGAAAAACAAATGTAAGTGTAAAAACTATAAGTTGTGAATCTGGATGATTTTTAATAACATTTCTGTGCTCTGTCCTTACTCCTGTGGAAAGTGTGTAGGGACTGGGCTGATTGGGAAAGTATGGGTGGCTAAGAGGAAAGTTTAGGGACAGAAATAAGACCTTGCAAGCTACCTGTGTTCCTGACAATGGTCCTTTAGGCCTTCCTATGCATAAGAGCACTGCCTGAATGTCTTGTGGTTTATTTGTGTGGCTGAAACAAGGACCATCTTCCCTAGTCCTGGCTTGCTTGTGTGGGAGACCCCCACAGTCTGCTGAAAAATTGGCATCGAGGCCATTTTCTTAAGCTTTTATAGCCCCATTGCCTCGCAATTAGCTTCTGTGATTTGCTGTACGGGAAAGCGTGAGTTCTAGGAAGCCAAAGAGTCTTTTCTCGTTATTTCCACTCCTTCTGGTAGTTGTACTGAAAACTCAACACACTGTCAGAGAGGCCACAAGCTGAGAGGTCTGACCCTGGAAGCACTTGACTAGCTCCCAACATAGCTGTGTTGCCTCCATGCTGAGCAAAAAGAGACTCAACTTCCAGGGTTACTTTGCAACCTCCCAGGTCACCCAGGTTCTCTCCCTGCCTATTCTAGGCATCCATGCACACCATTCAGGGTCATCATAATTCATGCACGTGAAGTGAGCTGGTCCAAAGGTTTGATGAGAAGAATTGGAGCACTGGTGACTAAGGGGACCTTGCTTAGGGGTTGCCTTTGCTCTTCCAGCTAGACCTCCTGGTTCTATCTCAGCACAGCACCACTCAGCTACATTGCTGCTCAGCCCTCAGTGGGATCCTCCCCACCAACTTCTCCCCTTAGCCAATGGGGCACAAGCTGGCTTTCCCCATAGTGACTTGCAAGACCTGTTATGCTGAAAGGGGGCTCTAAGATGCACTGAGACATCCGTGTTTCATCTGTTCCCCCAGATGTGCCGATCTGCTATGGTCTTTTGTCCCCAGAGCTGTACAATGCAAATGATTCACACATGAAACCTGAGTTTTAGAAACTTTTGGTATTCATAATTCTTTTCCCTTTCTTTGTTCATTTGAAGGCCGATGATACCTACCTCCAGCTGAAGAAAGACCTGGAGTACCTGGATCTAAAGGTAAGTGACTACAGGAGTCCTGCCTTCCTCAAACACTCGCCTTTCTGAGAGTGTCACCTCACTGGAGCCAAGGCCACACAGGTCTTGTCAAATCTGGATCCCAAATGAAGACATCTGAAAGTCTGACAGCTTTCAACTCCGACTTCTCAGTTTCTTGTGAATTCTGCTATGAGGCCTCTGATTTCCAGATGAGAACACGCAACTCTGATCTCTTCCTTCTCTTGGTCAGAACCAAAGGGTCCCTCCAAAAATAAATGCTCCCTTCTTCAGATCCTCCAGTGGAAGCAGAGCTGGTGTGTGTGTGTTTGGTTCATAGGGTACTACGGATGTGTTTTCTTGGTTTTGTTGCTTGGGGGTCAAGTTCCACATGGAATCACATGGCTTTGAGGCTCTCCAATAGTCTCCCATCTCCATCTAGGAGATGAATGCTGGGCCCCTCTCTGTAGGTGAGTAAGCTTCATGCTGTAAATCAGCCTTCACAGCAAAGAGAGAGCTGCAAAGCTCCCTCAGAAGCAGGAGGCATTCTGCCTGAAAGAGAATGCTATTGTTCCCTTCCCACAGCTCTCCAAAAGCTCCCACTGTGAAAAGCACTTTTTATGTCTGAGCCACGAAATAGACTACAGGAATGTGACCTTTATTCAGCTGTGGGTCTGAGAGAGTGGGTGAGGGGCCCATAGCCCCCAGCAACTGCCATGGGGGCATGCCTTCCCACAGTCCCCAGTGTATGTGGCCGGAGAGCACACAGGGATCTCCATGCAGGCTCTTAGAAGCAGGGATATGAGGCAGCACATGGCGAAGGGTCTCCCCACACTGACTTAAGATTGGGGCTATTGACTATAGACCAACTCCCTTTCAGCTCTAAGTATCTTTTGGGCACTTCCTGTGTACCCACGTCTGCAGAAGACATGGGGAAATGCAAGAGCAAAATTGAGGCTCTTCAATCTTGAGATGTTTCCGTATAGTCTGGGCTGGGAAAGGAAATAGCCCCAAATAATAGACTTATGTACAATGACTGTAGAAGTATCTGTTTCACCCAGTTCTCAGAGTTGAGATGATGAGAATTCCTATGGATTACAATGCTGGGAAGGCTTCTGGGAGGAGGTGGCATGCATGTGGTGCCTTGAAGAGATGGAGGGCTGAATTGGTTGAGATTAAAGGGGAGGGAACAGTGGGAGCCAAGGGGAGCCAGGGCACGGTGGTGTGGCGAGAGCAGCAGAAGATGGGGTAGTGGCAGAGAGTGTCGGCTCCTGATTCTATTCTAGGCTTTAGGAGGGAAAATACAATGAGCAAAAAGTTAGACTTGGCTTTAGGACATGAGGAAAACAAAGGGCATTCTCTCAAGAGCAGGTTTCCTGACTTACATGACAGGTTATGCAGAGCTTAAGGGAATATAGATACTCATAATTCCTTAGGACTCCGAGTGGTCAAACATAGCTGTGTGGGCTAAATGTGGCAGCTCAGCCAGTCCTCCTGCAGCCTGTGGGGACAAATATAGTCCTTCCCACCATGCTTCTGGAGTGAAGTTCACTAGCCCCTGGCCTGAGCAGCCCCATGTGCCCATTCCTTGGCCTCCCTGACAGGTCACTAGCTGCCTGGGCACTTCTTCTCACCCCTACCCTGGGACCATGTAGTCAGCCCAGATGTGCCCTTAGAGCATCCACATTGTGCTTGGGCCTGTGGGAGGGGCTCGTCTCACCGGCAGCACAGGTGTACCTGGAGAGTGTGTGGTGCACAGTGCTGGAGGGAACTTAATAGTGCACCTCAGCAAGAGCAGTAGGAAATATCTGTCTACTCATTCCTGTTTGTGTGTGATAGTGGAAACTCAGTGTTGGAAACGAAGCTCCAGCTCAGGTTTGTTTTGTTTCAGGATTGTAGAATTTGAGCTAAGAGGGATTAGAGGGAGAGAAACCAAGCTATAAGACAGCAGAGCAGCACTAAGAGTCCCCATGTATCCTGACTCCAACAGAAGTTTAATAATAGTAGGGTGTATAATGTGTGTCAGTCATTGCATTTTGCTCCTATTGAATTATTTAACCCCTACAACAGTGTGGTAAGGGAGGTAGTGGTATCACCTTTTAATTGAGCCTCAGAGAGGTAAATGACCTTCCTGAGGCCATACAGGCAGTTACTGGGGTTGGTATTAGGTTCCAAGCCTGTGCTCTTCAGCACCTCGTCACACTGCCTCTCTTAAAACATTTATGCGGCTGTGGACCCAAAGGCATTAAGCTTCTTATGGAGCCAGGCTTGGGCCATTATGCCAAGATGTATGTTCTATGGGATAGAAAGAGGCAAGTTGCATCCTTGGGGTGTTTTACTAGCTGGGATCTGTACATGGTCAGAATATTAACTAGTGATTTGGACTTTCTGAAAGTTGTCATATTTGTCATGGGAAATAGCTATGTTAATACCAAAATCTTACTGTTCTTGTAGCTGCTACTTCAGTTACTCAGTTCTTCTCAGAGAATTAGTGCCCCAGATGAACTGCATGCACCAGCAGCCTAGGGGAGGGCTGGCTTCCCAGCTGCATGTGTGAGAAACATGCTGGGTTTTGTGTTCAGTGTGTGTCATTAGTCTGACCATCAGAATGACCACCAGAAAGGCTGGCACCCACACAGCCTCCTTCACAGGGGCAGGGGGCCCAGATCAGGAGGCAGGAGCTCAGCTCTGCCCTGTTCAGACCCTGCCTGGGATGTAGGGTCCCAAGGTGGGTGTCCTCCTTGGAATCAGGGAGAGATGCTGAGGACCTACAGAACCGTGGCTGAGTGCAACAGGTGTCTGAAGTGTCTGAAACTCAGATCAGCCTGTAAATTCACATAGCCAGGGTCTACATTCCAGGGAGGACTTCAGGCCACATTGTCACTGTTCTACTTTCCTTTGTGTGCCAGCTTCTAGCCTTCTTTGGGGAATAGGGACTATCTCCGTATGGGCAGGGAAGATGGCCATCTGCAAACCCAGATTCACCTCCTCACTGCCCAGCATCCCATGGAGTGAGGGAGGAGTTTCCTAATGGGAAAGCAGGGTGGGCAGAGAAAAGAAGAGCAACAGCAGCAGGCACAGCTGATTGGAGGAGTTGAGGACAATTTACGAGAAGTGTAGAGACAGTCTGGTGTATCACCTGTGTTTTTCATAGGCTGAGGGAAAATTAAAGCAAGTGGATGGCAGATACAAGTAGACAGACTTCAGTTCAATAAAAGAAAGACTTACAAAAGGGTCACCGTGAATGATGGTGAATATTTTGTCACTGGGGTACAATGGAGGCTAGCTGATATGGGGGGTTGGATTAGGAAAACCCCAAGGCCCTTGTCTCAAAATTTCCCTGAGATGAGAGCTTCTGTGGACACAATTGAATAGGGCTCTGTGGGCCACCCTGTGCATGGACATAGAGGCTAGCACAGCCCCTCTAAGACGAGCTGAGAAGTCCCTCCCAGGTCCTCGGAAAAGAGTGAGTTAAGGAGATAAGGCTTTTGTAGGAGTCTCCCCACCTGGCATCTGACCTGCTGACTACTCCCTGCCTCCACCATGCTGACTCAGGGACCCCTATGTCCCTGTCTCAGTGGCCACAGACTTAAGAATCCAGAGCCCACCTCCTCCTCCAGTCATCTCTAGCTGGTGTTTGTTTCCTCACACGGTGTGAAGCTTTTTCTTCCTGAAGTGAGCATCTCGCAGTGGTGCCAAGTGATCAAACAAAGGCACACTCCACTCTCTTAGAAGACACTTACGTTAATGTGTTTGGGGGAAAATCTTTACTTCCCTGGCGTCTTACTCAGTGGTGCCAGGGTAAAAAGGACTCCACACTGATTAAGCATCTGTTCTTGCCTAGTGGTGTTTAGGCACTTGATGTTCATTTATCTCATTGAGTCCTAGGAACAACCTTGAGCAATAGGAATTATCATCCCTATTTTATAGCCAAGAAGCCACATATTAGAGAAGTGGAGTAACTTCTGCAAAGTTACACAGCTGGGATTTGAACCCACTGACAGAGTTCACATCTGTCTTCTTTCTTCCATACATCATATGCTTTGTCTACCCTAAAGTTGTACTTGTTGAGTTGTATTTCTGGCATTAAATTTCTGCTCTTCAGAACCCTATAGCAAGGCTGGGTGAGAAGTGTGGGATGTGAGGGTTCACTGTCAATAACTTGAACAGCCAGGAAGGTAAGATGGGGCTGGGTACCTGCTGCCACTCAGATAGGTACCCAAGAAGGTTACAGTCAACCCCAGAGAGGCTTTTGTCTCTCGTGAGTGATGTGTCATTAGTAGCTCCAGGTCTGTTGGTCTCTGGACTCATCCTGACTGTTTGAGCCTGACATCAAGGTTTCTCTGCTCTGGCTCCATTTTCCAAAGTCAGTTTCTGGGACAGAGTTTATTAAGTTGTGATTGGGGATGTCACTTACTTCAGGATGAACTGGGAGCTTGATAAAAAATGAAGATCAGTGTTTGTAAGAATGAAACCTCCCTCCCTACAAAAAAATTAGCCAGGCATGGTGGGTTGTGCACCTATAATCTCAGCTACTTGGGAGGCTGACAAAGAGGGATTGCTTGGAGTTTGAGTTTGCTATGAGTTGTGATGCTGCTGCTGCACTCTAGCCAGGGTGACAGAGCAAGACCCTGCCTCAAAAAAAAAAAAAAAAATAGAATCTCTAATGCCCCGAATTCTGCATTTTTTAATCAAGCCCGGGTATGATTCTTATGCACTGTAAAGTTTGAGGTCTGCTGTTTTGGAGCAGAGATTTTTTTTTTTTTTTTTTGAGACAGAGTCTCACTATGTCATCCTCAGTAGAGTACTGTGACATCACAGCTCACAGCAACATCAAACTCTTGGGCTTAAGCAAGTCTCTTGCCTCAGCTTCCCAAGTACCTGGGACTACAGGTGCTTGCCACAATGCCCAGCTATTTTTTTGTTGCAGTTGTCATTGAGGTTTAGCTGGCCCGGGCTTCGAACCCACCACCCTCGGTGCATGTGGCCAGCACTGTAACCACTGTGCTATGGGCGCCGAGCCTGGAGCAGAGATTATTAACCTTGTCCATGAACTAGAACTGCTGAGATCTTTTAAAATGAATATAGATGGTTGGGTCTTATTCTTTAGAGACTGTGATTTATTTAATTGTTAATAATATACTCAGGTAATACTCTTTAATTAAAAAAACATTCAAAAGCTCCTTGGATCTTAGCAGCTAAGGTTGAGAAATGTTTCAAGGTAGTGGTTCTCAAAGTGTGATCCCCAGACCAGAAGCATGAGCAATATCTGGGAATCTGTTAGAAAAGCAAAATTTGGGTCCTATCTCAGACCTGCTTTCGAGCAGTGGCTCTCGAGTCTGACTGTACATTAGGATCACTCACAAATGTGTTTAAGAATCCCAAGCCCCAGGCCCCATCTCAGACCAATTACCTCAGACTCTCTTGGAGTGGGACTCAGGCATCAGCATATTTCTTTTTTTTTTTCTTTTTCTTTTCTTTTCTTTTAGGCATCAGCATTTTTTAAAGCTCCCCAGGTGTTTCCAAAATTCAGTCAGGATTGAGAGCCATTGTCCTAGAGCAGCAGTTCTCAACCTGTGGTTCGAGACCCCTTTGGAACTGTATTAAAGGGTCGTGGCATTAGGAAGGTTGAGAACCACTGTCCTAGAGAGTAGAGAAAATTTTCCCTAATAGGGGCTGAAACATTTGGGACCATTGGTAAGACATAATCCTTTAGATGTATCACAGGTATTGCAGCGGAGGTCCGAGAAACTTTAGGTAGAAAATGTTGGGTGGGGGTGAGACGATTGCATGGCACTGCTTCAAACTGGTATCTTAAAGACTGTGATAAGGGGGGGACAAAGGAAGAAGCAAAGTTCTATTTTGTCATGATTCCCTGGCCTTCTACAGCAGATCCAGGAAGGAAATGGCACTCTCACTTAAACCAGTCTGCACAAAGATCCCGTCAGACAGAGCTTATTATCCCTCATCTTGTAGAAGAGAGAACTGAAGTCTGGGAAGGTCCCACACAGCTGGGAAGCAGCATCACCAAGATTCAGAGCTGGTTGTTTTAATTGCACAGCACATTTTGTCCTTAAAGTTATCTCTTTGCCAGTTCTCCAAATTCTGGCTGCTTCAAGTGTCATTTGATGTCTCACCTGTTGTGTTTTGTTATATTTGCCTTTTTGTTTGGAACAGATTAAAAATAATGAACCTTTGATCAACGTGCTTTACAAAGTGCTGAAGAAGTCAGCACAGGGCTGTCGGCCCAGGAGAAGCGTAAGATGATCTGATCTGTGTCTCCCAGCGGGGCCATTCCATTGCTTCTGGCTCAGGGCCTACTCCATCACTTGCTTAACCAGTTGCTCTCCTGACCGCCCCAGGGTTCCCGCAAGTCATTTCAGTTTATTTTCTTTAAATTGATGCTCTCTCCAGCATTTTGGCCGATGCACCAGGCTGAGCCTCTCATCTGTGGTGTTTTGTGACTTCATCTTTTGTGCTGCCAAGGGGTGGGGGAGCTTGCCTGGCTTGCCACCAGCTTGTGTTGTGTTTCCATTCTCACTTGTCTGCCTCCTCAGTGAGGGCTCACCGAGACACAGTTGTGCATGAGTTTCTTGGGAGGGAGCGATAGTTACTAGTTACCACGCAGGAGCCAAAGTATCCTCAGATTCTGTGGACCTGGAATTAAGGTGGCTCATTTTAGGGGGTCAGGGAGATTAGCTCTAGACTATTGTCTAAAAATTGAGTAGACATGGTGTCACTCCAGACCCCCTTTGGAGTAGTGACTGCAGCAGGGCCAGCCCTCATAGATTCCAAGGAAGACTGCAGGTTGGGAAATACAGGAACATGCCACCATGCCCAGCCATAATTGAAGTTTTAAATGAATTTAAACATTGCTATCGTAAAGCACACTTTTAAAAGGAGAATTAGACATAATATACTGATTATGGATATACTGTTTCTTAGTAATCGCAGTTTTCTGGAATAGGGCTAAATTCAGAAGCTTATTGGGCCTTTGAACTGTGTAAACAGCTATCACTAAGCCTGTGCTCTAAAGCCATAGGAAGCAGAACCAACTCACTTTATTTTGATACATTTATGAACACACTAAGCAAACATCGCCCAAATAGCCTCAGTATGCTAGACCCTGGCTAAGCTTTGAGGGTATAGAGAAAACACATCAGCCTCCACAGTCCCCCCTAATTAGGTTACTGTCTAGTGAGGAGAGACAGATGAGCACACAGAACGTGGTAATCTGAGGTGCTGAGTAGCACAGCAGCAGCAGAGACGCCACCTGTGGGAGGAACACCCTGCAGGACACCAGACCCAGTTAAAGGGATGGAAGGGACGTAAGTACCTCCTCTCTGTTGAGCTGTTAGTTCTTTGAATTCCTTACACCACCTTCTAAGTAGCACTTTATGAAAGGAGACTAAAGAAGTCTACTTAGAAAAGAGGGAATACTGATATCCAGGGATGTCGGGGAGATTAAATGTATATCCACTATACCTATGAAGGTAGCAAAAGGTGTACTTTTAGAAGCTCTCCATCAAAAAGTGTCATTTAGAAGATTTTGCTTGCTCAAAATGCCCTTCTTGTGTGGAGTATCTCATTCCTTTCCTGACAGTTTTGGATGAATGAGGCATTGCTTAATTAGATTTTCTGCCTCGTTATTTAAGTATCAAAAAGATATCCTCCATAAAAAGCCTCCGTGATATAAGGTGAAGAGTGCTGCTAGTGGTGGGGGAGAATCCTCAAATTCCTAATCTGAAAATGATTTCTACCCAAGAAATGAGCCAAGGGTCAGACCCATTGGAGACTAGACAAGTTCCTTGACTTCCACTTTGATGTGACAATGTGAAGACATCACAGCTTTTGCCTCCTTTCCTCCTGGATTTCCCTGAGTCCTACTTGAGATGTTCAGTTGCTTAGGGTCATCAGCATTAATTCCACACCCTCCTTTCCCCTCTCCTGTCCCCCCACTCCCTCATTGCAGGAGACAGCACAGTCTGTTTGTTTGTGGATCGTTGCTTAGTCCTGTGTTCTGCAATTGTGTGTATACATGTATGTACGTGTAATCTGCCAGTTTGAAGAGCAGAATTTGGCTGGAGTTCTACTTTTTCCAGGAACTCTACAACACCAACCCACACATGTCTTCTTTGACCTATGTCGATTCAATAAGCATTTGTTGAGTTTGTGCCAGCCGACAAATAAGACAATGGTCCCCACTTTCTTCTGTGCAATCAAAGTGACCGTAGGGGTAGGTCTGCAGCCCAGAATCAGTCCTCACATCAAGGCAGAGAGGGGTCACTCCCTCTTGACCTTTGAGTTTGCTGGAAATGATCCTCTGGGAGGCAGGCACGTGAAGGGCTTGAGCACTGAGGGGAAGGTTTACCAGCGTATTTCTGCTCTTGATTCCCACTGATTAACTTACTGGTCCTTCTCAATAGAGTGAGGAGAGACTGAAGGCCATCTCTCCAGCAGCCCTTTGTCCATATCAGGACCCTCTGCTGTGGCTAGTTCCACCCTCCATTTTTCTATTTGTAAAGCAGAGCTCAATGAGGTGGCCTCCCCACATGCAGCGTGTTAGAGCTGCTGCCCCTGACCTTGTCATTGCCATGGGGGATGCATCTGTGAAAGAGTCATCCCCTCCACCCCTGTACAACTTTCAGCAAGAAGCAGATGAAGGGACATAAAAAGATGAAATGAGTTTGATTTAGCTGTTTCATAGTCAGTGAGAGATGGGCAACATGTTGCCCACTTTGACTCAAGCAAGGATGGGAAATGTGAATCCTACTGGCCTCTAAGTTTGGGTGACTTGCCTGTGGTTTGGTGGCTTCCTTTCTTTTTTTTTTTTTTTTGAGGTAGAGTCTCACTTTGTTGCCCTGGGTAGAGTGCCATACTACCATACCTCACAGCAACCTCATACTTTGGGGCTCAAGCAATTCTCTTGCCTCAGCCTCCCAAGTAGCTGTGACTACAGGCGCCCGCCACAACGCCTAGCTATTTTTTTGTTGCAGTTGTCATTGTTGTTTACCTGGCCCAGGCCGGTTTGAACTAACCAGCCTTGGTGCATGTGGCTGGCGCCATAACCACTGTGCTATGGGTGCTGAGCCATGGCTTCTTCCTTTCTTGAAACCAGGAGCTAATATGCAATAAGAACAGCTTAGCCTCAGTTATTTAGGGATCAGTTAAAAAACCCCAGCTGGGAACTCTCTAGGTTGCTTCTTACCTTGGCCAGGTTTAGGGTAAGGAAGGCTAGCCTTACTTATGGGGATGTGGGCTGCTGAAGACTCCCTCAAACTGAAGCTTGACAGTGCTCAGGGATTTGCTTGTTCCTTATAGCATACCTAGCCCAGTACCCTGGGCAGGGGGTGATTTATTTATCCCCAAGTTCAGTAGCAAACCTCTGTCTTATCAGTGGCAAATCTTCCAAGATTCATATAGATTTCATCACACTTATTTGGGCAAATACATACATGTATATATGCCTCTAAAATTGATAGTCCTATAACTTGAATATCTATGTTTTATTTAATTTGAAGAATTTACAGGTGTTACTTGGATCATGAAATGGGTTTGGTTTCTTCCTAAAATGAAAAAGACATAGAGGTAAAACAGGTATTGCCCAAGTTACAGCCCATGCCATGTCCCTACCTCTTACTGCCAAGGACTTCCGCACCATTGTGAGACTAACTTTCCCCTGATCCCAAATGCCATTGTGAAATCTCTTTTAAATTGTTTGCCTCACAGATGACAGGCCGAGACCTTCTCAAGGATCGAAGTCTGAAGCCTGTGAAGATAGCTGAGAGTGACATTGATGTAAGTGAGAGAGTGATGTGCTGACCCCTTAGCCACCTCCTAACCCAGACTCAGGGTGGGTGGCTTCACACAGGGTTTAGATAGTTCTCTAGTAAAGTCTTTCTGATAACAATCCCAAGGCCATAGGTTTCTCACCTTCTCAGCCCTCTCCAACCTGTTCTTGCTTATAGGTCAAACTGAGCATCTTCTGTGAACAAGACAGGATCCTGCAGGACTTGGAAGACAAGATACGAGCCCTCAAGGAGAACAAAGTACACATCAGTTTTGTATAATCTTGGGATGGGTGGAGCGGCATTTTGTCCTATCTTCCCTGAGATGTGAGCTGGGCTCCCATGTTAGTATTGAACAACAGGTGTTAGTTTATCCAGAACAATGTCTTTGTGTTTAAATGGTGCTTTTTGAGGGTTTCTCTCATAGAGGGAGAACTTATAGGGAGACCTCAGCCTGCTTGTTTCAAGTATTACAGCTCCCCTACCCTAATTCTGCTCTGGCCTACCTCTCCCTAGAAGCCCTGTGAGGTGAGCCTGGGAGAGGAGCCCTACCAGCTTGTATGTGATGACCCCAGAGAAGAGGGGCTGGCTTGAAGGCAGTGGCTAAGTCTACAGGGCAGAGGCCCTCCCTTCCTAAAATGCCTTTCCTCATAGAATCTGGGCCACCGAGGAAGCAAATCTGGATGGGAAGACAGGAATGGGCCAAAGATTGCTATTATTTGGTCTGTTCCACTTTTAAAGCAATTTTTTCTTTTTGCATTTTAATAAGGTATTGCATATGTGATGCTGAAGGCTTTAACATACTCTTTTCCATAAGAGCTTAGAGAGTTTTCCATCTACGTTGGTTTATCCTCATAGTTTATCCCATAAGAACTTAGGTGGCTTTCCTGCCCACTTTATGGATGAGGAAACTGAAGTGTAGATCTTTTGGGTGCTTGGCCCAGCCCACCCAGTGGATGGAGTCAAACCTGGCACCAGAGGCCCTGTCAGCCCCCATCTGGCCCTGGCCCTTACAATGTTGGATAGATTCAATGCTTCGTTTGGTTCCTGGTGGGGTCTGGGGTGGGCTCTGGGGACTGTCCTCTTATCCTATTCTTCTTTGGCCCTTCCTGGTGCAGGATCAGCTAGAATCTGTTTTGGAAGTGTTGCACAGACAGATGGAGCAGTACCGAGACCAACCTCAGCACCTGGAGAAGATTGCCTACCAGCAGAGGTTGCTGCAGGAGGACCTTGTCCACATCCGAGCTGAGCTCTCCAGAGAGTCCACTGTGCGTAGAGGATGGCAGATACTTCCTCTTCTGGATGGGTTGGGCAAGGGGACTCCTTTTCTCATCTCTAAGCTGTCAGTGAGTTGGTGGCCAGGGGCGAGAGTCTTGGAGTGGCAGGACTTCTCCAGACTGCTTCCTGACAGTAGTTTACTCTGATCTAGTGGTGACATATTTGTCTCCACCCATGTCTTGGGCTGCTTACCATCAGCAGCTCCTGATGGCTGATGATGCTCAAGGGACCAGATTTCTTAGAGCAGCCTCAGGGCTATACTGTTGATCTATGTCCAGTTAATTCTAAGATAGCAGAATTTGCACTTTTTTATTTGCCAGTCTGATATGAAATAGGCCTTTCTGCCAGGGCTGGCAAACAAAGCATTCCGAGGGCAGAATAGGGTCCAGTGCAGGGGAGCCAGGGTCAGAGCACAAATGAGAAGATGCCACACTCCCTCCCAGTCCTGTCTGTCCCCCACCACCTGCTCCAGGTTCACTATGTCCTTTCCTCTCTTTCCCTGTATGGTTCTACATGGTTGGGAGCACAGGGGCTCATGAAGCCAGTGGGGGTGGGGATACGGAAAATTAAGCCAGAAGCATTTCCTTGGTCGACAGGAGATGGAAAATGCTTGGAATGAATACCTGAAGTTGGAGAGTGACGTGGAGCAGCTGAAGCAGACTCTACAAGAGCAACACAGGAGAGCCTTTTTTTTCCAGGTGAGCTAAGGCCTATTCATCCTTTGTGAACTCTGTTTTTTTCTGAGAGCCTTCACCTGTGGGGGTTGTGAGCACTACCCAGATGCCTTCTCCTTCTTGCCCCTGGACTCACCACCCCTGTAAAGAGTCCACCCCAAGCTCTCCCTTATGGAGCCTGTTCCCCAGCCAGGCTGTGCTGAGAAACCTCATCCCAGCTCCCCTGCTTCTCCATTCTCAAAGACAAGCTCTTGGGTGTTTAAGAAATAGTTCACTTCTGATCATTTGGAGAAACAGACCCAAGAGAAGACAAATATCAGTCTTGAGAACCTTACAGAGACTTGTGAGTGCTTTGTTTTCCTGTGGTTCTTGGCCCCATCTTGTTTCCACCTCCTCCTTTAGCAGCCGGAAATCCCCACCTCCTTCTCGCCTCTGATTCCTGAAGATAGAAGTTATCTGACTTTTGCCTGAGGAGGTAGTATGAATTCAGTGCATTGAGGTGCCTCTAGTCTCCAGGTGGTCATTTGCATTTCTGGAAGCCCAGTCCAGTGATACCAATCTCCGTGGCCCCTGCTCCATTTGGGAAAGCAGCCTTAGGACTCTGCCTCCTTACCCCTAAAAATCAGGCCACCCCATTGATAGCTACCTCTGTCCCCAAAAAGTAAGACAATGAAAGGCACTGTGTGCTTTCTCTGCTTCCAGATGGGGCCCCAGCTGCCCAGTGTTCCTATTGTGGTGCCCAACCAGGTTTCCACCCAACCCTCAAAATTGTATAAGGTATTTGAATTCAACAAGCATTAATTGAGGCTGATATTTATTTATTTATTTTTGAGACAGAGTCTCACTATGTTGCCCTTGGTAGAGTGTCCTGGCGTCACAGCTCACAGCAACAACAAACTCTTGGGCTTAAGTGAGTCTCTTGCCTCAGCCTCCCAAGTACCTGGGATTACAGGTGCCCACCACAGGCCTGGGCTGGATTAACCTGCCAGCTCTGGTGTATGTGGCTGGTGCTCTAGCCACTGAGCTTGAGGCTGCTTTTATAATAAAGCTCCATGATGGGCCACTTTGGGTGCTGGGCTTAGAACTGATGAACCAGTTTTAGCCAAGGTTCTCCATTCAAGTGATTTAATGAATATGTTGACTCTTTAGATGTTAGCCTCACCCCAGAAAAGTGAAGGACATTCTTAAATGGGTTAGGTTTGAGGGCTCTGTGGCTTTTTTCAGAGCCCTGCTGTCTCTGCACTCACTTAGAGATGGTTCCCGGGGAGCAGTCTAGGACCATGTGGAGGAGACTCTTGCCCCTGTTAGCTGGCCTAACAGGCTCCCCCAGCCTTGCCTGTCTCCTGCTGTTGTTGGAGTTTGTACTCCCCCAACACACACACATTTATGCTTTATCCAAGCTGGCTAACATTTTACTATTCTTTTTTGTATCACCAGCACTTAGCATAATGGCTTGAAAATACTAGGTGAACATAGTCTTTCAAATAATTATTTCTAGTTATAAGTTCCTAAAACTACCTATTAAGTTATTTAGACCTATCTTCTTGGACATTAATGGGTCCATATTAATTTTAGGAGTCATTTTTCTTAGCTTTTCATTCTGTGTGTGTATATATATATATAAATTTTTTTTTTTTTGAGACAGAGTCTTACTCTGTTGCCCAGACTAGAGTGCTATGGCGACAGCCTAGCTCACAGCAACCTCAAACTACTGGGCTCAAGTGATCCTCTGATCTCAGCCTTCCTAGTAGCTGGGACTACAAGCATACATCAGCATGTCTGGCTAATTTTTCCCTCTATTTTTAGTGTGTGTGTGTGTCCTTACTTTTGCTCAGTCTGGTCTCAAATTCCTGAGCTCAAGAGATCCACCCACTTTAGCTTCCCAGAATGCTAGGATTAACAGACATAAGCCACCATGCTTGGCCCATCTCTGACTTTTACGAAATGCTTTTTATATCCTAAGGATGTTGCAAACTTAGTCCTTGACTTCCTGTTCCTTCCACTATGGTCTCATAAAACAGTGCATTTTAAAAAATTGTGGTAAAATAGGCATAATGTCAATTTATCTTATCGACCATTTTTGAGTGTGCAGTCAGTAATGATAAGTACATTCACACTGTAGTGCATCCAGTCCCTAGAACTGTTCATCTCTCAAAACTAAAACTCTATATTCATTAAACTACTCTCCACCCCGCCCCCACCTCTTGCAGCCACTTTTCTGCTCCCTGTCACTGTGAAATTGACTACTCTAGATATTTCCTATAGTATTTTAGTGGAATCCTACAGTATTTAAGGCAGTCTGTTTTAAAATTAGGTAGAAATAACTGGACTAGTGAAGGCTACTCTGAAGTTTCTCCCTATGTCTTGGGCATTTTCCACATCCACATTTCCCTGGGAAGCTGTGAAGCAGGCTTGGCTCTAGCCCTGGTGGGGTTTACCCAAGGGGGTTCTGCCTCCCAGGATAAGGGGCTATGTCTGAAATGGCAGGATAAGAAACTTCTTATAAGAAGCTAAGGCTCGGCGCCTGTGGCTCAATCAGCTAAGGCGCCAGCCACATACACCCTAGGTGGCGGGTTCAAATCCCCAGCCCGGGCCCGCCAAACAACAATGATGGCTACAACCAAAAAAAATGGCCGGGCGTTGTGGCGGGCGCCTGTGGTCCCAGCTACTTGGGAGGC
>CAUYQV010012825.1:0-38768 GCA_963574575.1 Galagoides demidoff | reverse complement strand
AGCACACAAAGGTCTATTAATAAGAAATAGAAATTAATTAGAAATGGCTCGCGCCTGTGGCTCAAGTAGCTAAGGTGCCAGCCATATACACCTAAGGTGGAGGGTTTGAATCCAGCCTGGGCCTGCCAAACAACAATGATGGCTGCAACCAAAAAATAGCTGGGTGTTGTGGCGGGCACCTGTGGTCCCAGCTACTTGGGAGGTGGAGGCAGGAGACTCGCTTGAGCCCAGGAGTTGGAGGTTGCTATGAGCTGTGATGCCATGGCACTCTACCCAGGGGACAGCTTGAGGCTCTGTCTCAAAAAAAAAAGAAATTAATTAGAAATTAATTAAGAAAAAGAAATAAGCTTTTCTCAGACCTTTTCAAATAATAATAAGTAGAGGAAACTAGAAAGGTCTCAATGAAAAAACAACATTTGACCTTTTAATTTCAGGACAAGGTATGATTTGAACACATGGAGATAAGAGAAGGAAAAACATAAGCAAAGGTTCAAAGGTAGGTACATTTAAGGTTTGTATCAATACATTAATTTGGTTGGAGTGTATGGTACATGAAGAATAATAGCAGGAGACAAAGTTACACCTTGAATATTAGGCTCAGGAATATGGATGTTATGGGTAAACAACAGCCACAAAATATTTTAAAGCTCAGGAGGACCAGAATCAGTGCTATCTTACCAAAAGATTATATACTCTTGGCAGTATGTAAAATGGATTGTGAAGGGAAACATTAAAAGTATCAAGACAAGTTAAGAGATTACTGCAATATTAAGGAAAGAAGTAAAAAGGACTTGAACTAGGATATTGATAATGAGAATGGAGGGGAGAAGACTAATGCTATAGATGCTATAGATGCTATAGGGATAGAACAGGCAGCTTAAAAGTTATTGGGTATTGGCACACAGAAAAATGCGATAGTCAGGGGAACGCTCCAAGATGAAGCTGGTGCCAATGTATAGGAAAATTAGAAGAGATTGGGGTAGGGAAGCAAGTTAGGAGTTTATTTTTATTTATTTTTATTGTTTTGAGACAGAGTCTCACTTTGTCACCCTCAGTAGAATGCTGTGGTGTCATAGTTCATAGGAAACTTTGAGCCCAACTCTTGGGCTCAAGTTATTCTCTTGCCTCAGCCTCCCAAAGTAGCTGGGACTACAGACACCCACCACAACACCGTGCTATTTTTAGAGATGGAGTCTTGCTCTTGCTCAGGCTGGTCTTGAACCTGTGAGCTCAGGGCAATCCACCCACCTCAGCCTCCCAGAGTGCTAGGATTACAGGCCTGAGCCACTGCTCCTGGCCTAGTTAGGAGTTTATTGAGGAAGTCTTGCTAAGAATAAGCAGTGGGAACAGGGCAGAAAGCACAGTTACAACTTAGTTATGACAGGAAAACTGATGTGGCTTGGTGATGAGGTGGGTGTAAAGGGGGAGATGGCTGAAAGTGACTGAGGTTTCAAGCCTGGGTGACTAGTTGATGGTGGTGCTGCTATTAACAGAAAGAAAGATGTTAGAATGAGAAGTTGGTTGGAGGGGAAACATGACAGTGAGAAACAGGAAAAGCTAGCTTGAAATCAGACTTTAAAAGGACATACTAAAAAAAAAAAAAAAGATGTAAAGGCCAGGTAAGGTGGCTCATGCCTGTAATCCTAGCATTCTGGGAGGCTGAGGTGGGTGGATTGCCTGAGCTCACAAGTTCAAGACCAGCCTGAGCCAGACAGGAGACCTCATGTCTAAAAAAATAGCTGGGCATTGTGGCTGGTGTCTGTAGTCCCAACTACTCGGGAAGCTGAGGCAAGAGAATCACTTGTGCCCAAGAGTTTGAGGTTGCTGTGAGCTATGATGCCACGGCACTCTACTGAGGACTACAAAGTGAGACCCTGTCTCAAAAAAAAAGAAAAAAGAAAAGAAAAGAAGAGGCTGAGGCAAGAGAATCTCTTGAGCCCAAGAGTTTGAGGTCTCTGTGAGCTGTGATGCCACAGCACTCTATCGAGGGTGACAAATGAGACTCTGTCTCAAAAGAAAAAAAGATGTAAGGGAATAAAAAATCAAGGATGGATTTAAAGAAGTGTGACAACATTGTAAAAACAGGGTAAGGAAGAGTAAAACTCTAAATACGTCTTGTCATATAGTAGGTCCTCAAAAATATTTGTTGAATGAATAAGCTGAAGCTTGTGAAAATTTGTTGTCTATAATATTCTGCCATGTAGGATTTTTGCTCCTTAGAAAAGATGTCATGCCAAAAGCAAGAAGGAATAGCCATTTAAACACTATTTTACTTCTCTGTTTTTCACAACAGGAGAGTAGTCTTTAATCTGGAGGAGGTGGACCAAATAGAGAGGATAGTAACACAATACTGTTATGAGCCACTTTCAGTGAGTTCAATTTTGGTGATGTACAGATGCAGTGGGGTTTAAGTGAAGGAAGGATTCTTCATTGTTGTATCCTATCTTTATCTGGCTACATCTAGGGTAGGGAATCTAGCAAAGAAGTAAAAATCATGGGCTTTGTAGTCCAAAGAACCAGGTTTAAATTCTGACTTGGCTACTTTGAGAGCTGTGTGACCTTTTACAAGTAACTTGGTCTCCTTTGGTCTCAGCCTTCTCCATTTGTAAAAATAGGGACAGTAATCCCTACTTTACAGAGTATTGTGAGGATTAAATGAGGTAAAGTATGCAAAACTCTTTGTTTAAGTAACTAACACTTAGTAAATGTTCCCCCAAATGGGTATCTATTAGTAATGGGTCAACCACACATTTGTGATTTTCCATGAGAGAGGAGCAATAAGCAAGAGGTCTCTTCATCTTTAGAATAGTGCCTGGCATATAGTGGCCTGTAAATATTTGTTGAATAAATAAGTAAATACATACAGATTCTCAAACCCCAAGTTCAGTGGCAGGGAGACTCTTGTGTAGGTAAGCTAGGATGGAAGGGAATAGCCTTTCCCATCTTTATTTTTAATAACAACATAATAATTCATTGTTTGGCTGAATTACAGTTCCTACAATCCTTTCCCCATTTAGATTTAACCATCTTTCTTTCTTTCTTTCTTTTGTTTCTTCTCTTTTGAGACAGAATCTCACTATGCTGCCCTCAGAAAAGCATTGTGGTGTCAAAGCTCACAGCAATCTCAAACTATTGGGTTTGACTTGATGCCCATAGCACAGTGGTTACAGTGCAAGCTGAAGGTGGCGGGTTCAAGACCAACCCAGGCCACCTAACCAACAATGACAACTGCAACAAAAAATAGCTGGGCATTGTGGTGGGCACTCATGGCCCCAGCTACTTGGGAGGCTGAGGCAGGAGAATCGCTTGAACCCAAGAGTTTGAGGTTGTTGTGAGGTGTGATGCCATGGCACTCCACCATGGAGACTCTGTCTCCAAAAAAAATCCAAACAAACAAACAAACAAAAAAACTCTTGGGCTTAAGAGATTCTCTTGCCTCTGCCTCCTGAGTAGTGGGACTACAGGTGCCCATCACAACACCCAGGTATTTTTTTGTTGTAGTTGTCATTGTTGTTTAGGCTGGTCTGGGTTGGAACTGCCAGCCCTGGTGTGTGTGGCGGGCGCCCTAACCACTGAACTATGGGTGCCAAGCCTAGATTTAACCATTTTCTATTTAGGACATTTAATTGTTTCCAACTTCTTCTTCTTCTTCTTTTCTTTTTTTTTTTTTTTGAGACAGAGCCTCAAGCTGGGTAGAGTGCCATGGTGTCACATCTCACAGCAACCCCCAACTCCTAGGCTTAAGCGATTCTCCTGCCTTAGCCTCCCAAGTAGCTGGGACTACAGACACCCGCCACAACAGCCAGCTAGTTTTTGGTTGTAGTTGTCATTGTTGTTTGGCAGGCCTGGGCTGGATTTGAACATGCCAGCTCTGCTGTATGTGGCTGGCACTTTAGCCACTTGAGCTACAGGCGCCGAGTCTGTTTCCAACTTCTTACCATTGTAAATAACACTGAGATGAACATGCTCCCTTTCCTGACTCTTTTCTTGGGCTATGTTCCTAGCAAAAGTGTTTAAGAGTATCATTTGCCAGAAAATTTACACTCTCTCTAGTAGTATATTAAAATGCCAATGTATATTTAAACTATCAAGTACGATAAAAATGTACTGAAGCCACTTGGGATAAATTCCTACTGAGTGACGTATCATGTCTGAGAGTCTGAAGAATTGGGTGGAGTAAATAGTAAACTGAGCTGTTAGGCACTAACAGTCACTATGGGTCTGTTGTCTCTGTTTTGCAAAGACAGGAGATGGGTGTTCTGCAGATAGGAAACAGGAACTCTGTGGGTGGACCTAAAAGGGAGTGTGGGCTTTGAAACAGGAAAACGAGAAGTCTGCTTCTGATAGTGAAAGAGATGCCTTGCCATGCTGTCTTGATCACCCATATCCATCCTTGTGGGTCAAATCTTTACTCTATGTCTGTCTTATGCTATTCTATTTGCAGTTGTCTTATTTTGCTTTCTAAGTGTTACATTAGTTTCAAGTGTACTCTTTTATTTTTTACATTACAAAGAATGACATCCAACTAGTTGTTCAAGTTACAAACCAAGTAGTTATTTGATACTTCCTCTTTCTTACTCCCTACATCCAATCCTTCACTAAGTTCTGATGATTCTATCTCTAAAACATCTCTTTAGGGTAGCACCTGTAGCTCAGTGGGTAGGGCACTGGCCATATACACCGAGTCTGGCGGGTTCAAACCTGGCCTGGGCCTGCTAAATAACAACAACAAAAATAGTTGGGTGCTGTGGCAGGTGCCTGTAGTCCCAGCTACTTGGAAGGCTGAGGCAAGAGAATAACTTGACCCCCAAGAGTTTGAGGTTGCTATGAGCTGTGATACCTCGGCACTCTACCCAGGGTGACAGCTTGAGACTGTCTCAAACAACAATAATATATACATATCTCTTTAATTGGTTTAGTCTTCTTGACTTCCAACGTTCCAGTCCAAGCCACCATCATCTCTTGCCTAAAATACTTCAATGCCTGTTCCCTTATTTTCTAGTTTCCTTTCTTGCTTCTGCTAGTGATTTCCAAATTTCTACCTAAGTGATATTTTAAAAACTTAAATAGATGATATCATTTCTCACGATTTCTTTTTTTGCTTAAAATAAAGTCCGAAGTCCAATTTGGTCTACAAAGCTTTGTACTATTCACCCCCTGCTCACTTCTCCAACCCCATTTTTTGCCTCTCTCTCTTTTGCTCCAAGTTTCAGTCACAATGGCTTTTCTGTTCTTGATTTTTAGCTCTTCCCAGCCTTGAGGTCTTTGCATATGCCTCTCCCTGCACCTGGACTGCTCTTTCTGCCAACCCTAACCTGGCTAATTCTCATCCTGCAGGTCTCAGTTCAAATGTCACTCCCACAGAGACCTTCTTTAATAGCAACCTCTTCTTTTTCTTTATGAACTTCTTACAAGAAAAAAAAATATATATATTTCTGTCTTTTTCATTATCTCTAACGTGAAGTCATAAGTAATATATGACTATACCATTAAAAAAATATAAATATATATATATATATAAAAGACTTAACATGTCTGGCACAGGCTAGCCGTTCTTCATTTAAATGAACCATAATGTTCAGGATAGTGTTAGGAAAGAAGTATGTCTTAACATATGGTTATTTATGGAAAATTCTCTGCTGTCATTTAAAAGTTAAGTTTATAAAATCAGGGATTTTCATATTTTATGTTACATAACTGAATTTGGAAGTTATTCTCTACAGCAAGAAACACACAAAGGCAAGTTATATTTATTCCAAACTTTAGAGTATTCCTAGTTTTTTTTTTTTTTTTCTGTCTTCTTGAGGGTTGAGGCAGCTTTGGGATTAGGGCAAGATTAGTTAACTGCTTTTCTATGGTTGGCACTTTGACACTATTTTTCTTTCTCACTTGGGGACATGGGTACTCACCAATAGGCTGTGACATAAAGCATGGAAATGTTGCTGATTTGTTTCTAGCTCATCCCAGTCCAGCTGCCAACAGCTTGTGGGTCTGAGGATGAACGGGAGTCCATAAGTCAATGACTCACAGACCCCGCTAGATTTTAGAGCCCTGGGAAGAGAAAATCGCAGAGAAAGACTCCTCAGTCATATCTAAAACCTCTATCCAGATCCATTTATATTAAGATCATGTCCACCCTACTATAAAAATTTTTAGATTAGGGTCTGCAAATTATTCATCTTTGTTTTTTTTTTTTTGTTTTTTTTTTGAGACAGAGCCTCAAGCTGTCCCCCTGGGTAGAGTGCTGTGGCATCACAGCTCACAGCAACCTCCCAATTCTTGGGCTCAAGCAAGTCTCCTGCCTCAGCCTCCCAAGTAGCTGGGCCCACAGGCGCCCACCACAACGCCTGGCCATTTTTTGGTTGCAGCCGTCATTGTTGTTTGGCAGGCCTGGGCTGGATTCGAACCCACTACCTTAGGTGTATGTGGCTGTCACCTTAGCCACTTGAGCCACAGGTGCTGAGCCAATTATTCATCTTTGTATGGCAAGTGTCCAGTATAGTATCTAGCACACAAAAGATTGTCAAAACTCAGGAACCTGTGGATGGGCACTGTGGTAGGAACTAGGAAGCAGTCAATGTGGC
The DNA here is from genome assembly GCA_963574575.1 of Galagoides demidoff. Taxonomy (NCBI): domain Eukaryota; kingdom Metazoa; phylum Chordata; class Mammalia; order Primates; family Galagidae; genus Galagoides; species Galagoides demidoff. Next base: position 32,184 of record CAUYQV010012825.1, on the reverse strand, counting down.
CTCTGCCATCATTACTAATTCTACTCTAGATTGGTTCCTCAGGAAGGAGGAGTTCTAGTACTTACGAGAAATAGTAGAGGGCATGGATAGATCTTATGTACCATTTATTCCTTAAAAGTTGCATCTTTGTCCTGATGCCTAAATATAATAGGTACTCAATGAGCATTTACCAAATGAAAAAAACCTTCCTACTGATCTTGTTTTTCTCTGTGTTCAGAAACTTTCTGTATTTCTAATTCTCACCCGGACCTGACTGTTTTTTTTTTTTTGTTTGTTTGGTTTTTTTGTGGTTTTTGGCCAGGGCTGGGTTTGAACCCACCACCTCCGGCATATGGGGCCTGTGCCCTACTCCTTTGAGCCACAGGCCTCTCCTCCTGATTGTTCTTCTACTGCACACTGCACTTCTTCTCCCCTCTGCTCATCTGGCTCCACATGCTGAGTCGCTTGACCTTCATGCCATTACCTGTAACTGCTACTTTGGAACTGACTGTTGCTTGCCTGACACTTGGAGATAATGTCTATCTCTGGATTTCCCAGCCATAGAACCAGTAAGAATAGTATTTGCATGGATTGGGGAGGTTCCCTTGGATCATACTTGATCACTTGGAGCTTGTAACGAGAGGCTGAGGACTGGGAAGCCATCTGGTAGAGTGTGCTGAAGTCTCCTTTGGGGTCATCCATTCTCAAAGTGCCATCAGCTGTGCCAGGGAGCAGTGAGGGGCTGAGCATTCGTTCTTGGAGATCACATTTCAGGCACACTATAATAAAAGCAGCATTGGAGGTCACAAGTTACCTCAGGCTACGCCATTAAAGAGACAACATCTGCCACCCATTCCATCTGTACCAGGCAAGCAAGGGATGGGAGGAGGCAGGGGACTGGAAAGAGGAAAGCTTGACTGGTTTGGCAAGATAGAGCAGGTTTGGAACCCTAGTATATCCATCAGTCTACACAACAGCTAACTGATTTTCTGGGTTTGACATAGTTTTCACTTGTTTTACTTCTGGACTTAGCTGAGCAGTTGTCTCATAGTGAGAGATCCGGTTTGTGAGGAACATGGGTTTATTCCTCACAAACTACAGAGAAGGTGGCTAAAGCCAAACCATGCAGAGGCCTTTTGGCAATCACAGAAGGAAATCTTGCCTATGCTGCTTCCCTGTAGCAAAGCTTTGGCAAGACTTCAGGTCATATGAAGGCAGAGTAGGAAAGCAGAAGTCAGGCAGTCAGGTGACTGCTGCTATTTCTCTGTGGGTTCTTTTAGGGACATGTGGTGGGGGAAAATAAGTTCCTGAAATAGTTTATTTTTTAATTTCTCAAAGAAACTGAGAAAGGACCTTCTAGGGCTTGGAGCATTACTTCAGCACCAGACACCAGATCTGAGGAGGGCTTAGACTCAGTATGACCACTCATCTGGGTATTACACTTGCTGCATTAAACTGCTGCTTCAGTAGGTACCTTCACCTGCTACAGTGGATAGTGTTCTGTTGCACTAGGCTTGAACCCTTGATGTTACAAAGTTTTTCACTAAAACGTATGCCTGGCTTGAATACTGATAACACACTTGCAAATATATGAACGTCAAGTACTTATGAGAAGGATAGTTAATTATTCGTGAAATGATTGTATTAACTGCAACATGAGGTAAAAACAAAAGAAGAAATAACAGAAAGAAAAAACTCAGAGTGGCAGAATAGATGTCAGATCCAGTTGGCCTTTCTGGCCCAGTGATTAAGTCCATGACATTAATTCTTGGTGAGCTGGATCTTGGCTTGGAATGTCCAGAGCCTAGGAAGTCAGTAGGTGGGACTCTACCCAGGACTCCAGCTTCCCCTCATTTCTTCTGTGCCTGACCTCTCCATTTCTGGTCCCTAGGGTTTAGGACTAGACAGCTGTGCTCATCTGGGTGAGTTTCTCAATGATGGCTGCAGTAAGAATCACCCAGGGAACTTCTAAAAAGTACAGATGTCTGGGTCCTACCCTAGACCAATTAAACCAGATCTCTGAGGGTGGGGCTAAGATATTGATACTTTTAAAAAGTTCCTCATGTGATTGTTATTCCAGTAAGGGCTGGATTGAGAATTCCCCAAACTGTAGCCTTAGCAGAGTGTTAGAAAGTTGGGAAAATCATTTTATCAGGGCTCAAATCTAGAGCCACATGTGCTACTCATCATTCAGAGCCCAGGTGCACAGGTGCCAGATCCCAAACCAAACAAGAAGATATTCATCTGTCGTTCACTGTGCATTCTTTGTCAGAGGAAGGCCCTTCCAGGGGAAGAACCTGGAGAGGGTGTGAAGGATTCTAGGCAGCCCAAAAGGCAGGTGGTGTGAGGTGGAAAACTCTATAAGGAGTCAGAATGAACATCTGAGAAGCAATCCTAAAAACAGTTTATAGGAGGAGAGCTCACAGCTTTTGTTTTCTTTTGTCTCATTTTTTTTGTAGTGAGCCACAGGTCCAGAAATCCATGTGTGACAATGCATCAATTTTAAGAATAATAGATACTTGTAGTATTATCTTTATTGCAGTTGTTTAAAATCTCTGGTGGGTCACATCCACCCTAGAGGCAGCCTAATTTCCTTGGACCTCATTCTAACTGTGCCTGAGTATCTGGATTCTAGTGAAGACTTTCCCATCAGAATAGCTGACTAGAGTCTACATGTACATTTCACTATGGCTGAGCATGGTGACTCATGCCTGTAATCCTCGTACTCTGGGGAGCTGAGGTGGGTAGATTGCTCGAGGTCATGAGGTTGAGACCAGCCTGAGCAAAAAGCGAGAAACTGTCTCTACTAAAAATTGAAAAACTGAGGCAAGAGGATTGCTTGAGCCCAAGAGTTGGAGGTTTCTGTGAGCTATGACACCATGGCACTCAACCCAGGGTGACAGCTTGAAACTCTGTCTCAAAAAAATTCACTATGAAAAAAAATACAAATTCTACCATGCACCCTAAAGACTCACAGATTTCTGAACAAATGATTACTGATACAGATATACATTTTAGCTCTGATGCTGGTGCTAAAAGCCTTGGAAAAAGGGATGGGAAGCCAGAAGAAATCCTGATTAGCACCTTGGACAAATGTCCTGCAACAGTGGGAGATCGTCTGGTTGCAGGAACCCTTGGCCTTTGAGGGCACTAGCCCTCCTAATGAGAAAAGTGAATCTCTGTCATTCAGAATTTCCTGGTCTGGAGGCAGAGAGGCCTGGGTTTGATGTTCATAGTCTGGGCTGACAGTAGTCAAATGTACAAATGTAAATTTATGATTTTAATACTTAAGGATCAAACTTCTCCGACTCCAGATCCCTGGAGTTTCCTGGCTTCCAAACCTGGCTCTGCTATTAACTTTCTGTGAGGCCCTGGGAAGGTGATTAATTTCTCTAAGTCTTAGTTTTCTCATCTGTATAACAGAGATAATATTGTATTTAATTAATTCTAAGACACTTTTTTTTTTCACATACTAGCATCTCTGTATGTGTCTTACAATTGCCATTGGCCAGATACTCTTACCCCCTTACTAATCTAACCTAAAAGATCTCTCTCAATGAGCATAAAATAATACTTCTAAGTGAAAAGAGTGAGCTGTGTCATGTTTAACTGGCAATGCTTTCTTTCTTACATAAGGTAGTGGTGTGTCTTATAATTGATAGCATTTCATTTTTTTTTTTTTAGAGACAGAGTCTTACTATATTACCCCGGGTAGAGTGCTGTGGTGTCACAGCTTACAGCAACCTCCAACTCTTGCCTCAGCCTCCCAAGTAACTGGGACTATAGGCCCCCACCACAACACCCTGATATTTTTTTGTTGCAGTTGTTTAGTTGGCTCTGGCCAGGTTTGAACCCGCCACCCTTGGTGTATGTGGCTGGCATCGTAACTACTGTGTTACAGGTACTGAGCCTTGATAACATTTCACATAGTAATACTAGCTACCTCATGATGTTGGGTGAGGATGAAATGGGATAATGCAAGGAAAGGAGTTAACTTATTACTTGGCACAGAGGCAGGGTTCAATATATTAGCTGCAAACTAGCTTTTGCATAAAGTTGCCAGCCACCTTAAATAGGGAAAATAGGTAAGTGAATTCCAGAGGATAGGACAGGGAGAAGTTGATATTATTAGCCTTGGAAAAAGAAGGTGAAAAGAAGGCCTTGGGAAGAAGATTTGACACACAAAGGAAAGACAACTTAAAACCAAGTTAACTTGTCAAAGGCACCCTAGGTTGAAATGTGGGAGATGAAGAGACCTAATGGGTACCCCTAGAAAGAGAGTCTTGGGAGACCATAATCCTATCTAGTAACTTTCTAAAGGGCTCTTCCTTGTCTCAAAGAAACAATGGTCATGAGGAGTTCCCTAACAGCTGAAGAAACGGGAAATACAGCCAATGGCCCAGAGAGATCCCTCAGAGGAGGCAGTAACCAGAGTGGGTTGTGTGGGAGAGGGGCTTTGGTAAGTGTCATGTCCAATCTAGCCTTCAGTCCTCAGTGATCTCTGTAGCTACCAATATCCCATTCAATGAGAAAGATGAGTACAAACTCCCACCCTTAAAGGAGAAAACACATTTTAGTCCTTTCCCTTTGAGCTGGGCCCCAAAGAGTCAGCTTTCCCAAGCTCAGCGTGGTTAACTAGACTAATGGACCCATCTGCAGGCACTGCTACCCTAGGTCATGCCTCAACCTTCACAGAGGAGAGAAAGGAACAGTATCCAAGTTGGCATGCCCACTAGACTGATCTCTTGGTTTTAATGATTGCCTAAAGTGACAGTGGCCCCTGTGGCTCAAAGGAGTAAGGTCCCATATGCTGGAGGGGGCAGGTTCAAACCTAGCTCTGGCCAAAAACTGCAAAAAAAAAAAAATTGCCTAAAGTGCTTTGTGAACGTGATCTTGGGCTACTGGTTGTCTTCCTGGGGGCTTGTCTTTGTAGTTGCTTTGATTTTTCCTCAATTTGCTGCCTCCCTAGTGAGAAGATCTCTATTGAATGTTGGTTCACTTCATCTTGCCACATGCTCTGTTGATATTGCTCAGGTATTGGCATGCCTGTAATTATAATGTTAATAATATTTACCACATAAAAAATGAGCATATTGGGTGGTGCCTGTAGCTCAGTGAGTAGGGCACTGGCCCCATGTACTGAGGGTGGTGGGTTTGATCCCGGCCCCGGCCAAATTGCAACAAAAAAAAACAGCCGGGCATTGTGACTACTTGGGAGGCTGAGGCAAGAGAATTGCCCAAGCCCAAGAGATGGAGGTTGCTATGAGCTGTGACTTCACAGCACTCTACTGAGGGCAATAGATTGAGACTTTGTCTCAACAAAAATACATGAGCATATTGAGAAAAATATATGGTTCATTGTGTTCTTTTTTTTTTTTGAGACGGAGCCTCAAGCTATCCCCCTGGGTAGAGTGCCATGGCATTACAGCTCACAGCAACCTCCAACTCCTGGGCTCAAGCGAGTCTCCTGCCTTCGCCTCCCAAGTAGCTGGGACCACAGGCGCCCGCCACAATGCCCAGCCATTTTTTGGTTGCAGCCATCATTGTTGTTTGGCGGGCCCGGGCTGGGGTTTCGAACCTTAGGTGTACGTGGCTGGCGCCTTAGCCGATTGAGCCATAGGCACTGAGCCTCATTGTGTTCTTATGTAGTATAACTGATACCCTGTCACTGAGGTGTCTATAACTCTGCCCCTAAACTAACTGGGCCTTGGTAGCTGGGCCTAATTAGTCTCAGCTATCTAACTAAACTTTCTTTCTTTTTTTTTGTAGAGAGAGTCTCACTTTATTGCCCTTGGTAGAGTGCCGTGGCATCACACAGCTCACAGCAACCTCCAACTTTTGGGCTTAGGTGATTCTCTTGCCTCAGCCTCCCAAGTAGCTGGGACTACAGGCACTGCCACAACGCCTGGCTATTTTTTTGTTGCAGTTTGGCCGGGGCAGGGTTTGAACCCGCCACCCTTGGTATATGGGGCCGGCACCCTACTCACTGAGCCGCAGGTGCTGCCCTCTAACTAAACTTTCTAAATAAGAACTTCTTTTCTGAGTGGCGCCTGTGGCTCAGTGTAGGGCGCCGGCCCCATATACTGAGGGTGGTGGGTTCATAAACCCAGTCCTGGCCAAATTGCAACAAAAAAATAGCCAGGCGTTGTGGCAGGCACCTATAGTCCCAGCTACTCTGGAGACTGAGGAAAGAGAATCTCCTAGGCCCAGGAGTTGGAAGTTGCTGTGAGCTGTGTTACCCCACGGTTCTCTACCAAGGGTGATAAAGTGAGACTCTGTCTCTACCAAAAAAAAAAAGAACTTTTCTTCTTATTTTTCATGCTTACACTGCAGAGCCTCATCCATCCAATCTTCAACTACTCTGTTTTCTTATGACTCCACCAATCCAGAGTCCTAACCCCAGACAGGGACAATCATAGCCCATATTATTTATCTTTTGAAGGCTATATACTTGGATTATCTGTGGCTCTGGAAATGTTGTTGAAACATTGTGAAGGAAGAAGAAGATGGAGATGTTCTTGGTCTGTTCCACTGTTATGCAGCCAGGCTTTGAAGAAAATCTCCATGCTGATGGTATCATTGTCTATAGTCTGAAGGTCAATGTCAGTTCCCAGGCTAGAACTCTCTGCAGAAGAACGAGAAATAGTGCTTAAATTGTTTAATTCTTTCTTTCTTTTTTTTTTTTTTTGAGAAGGGGTTTCACTTGTTTGTCTAGGTTGTAGTGAGTGATGTCATCACAGTTCACTGTAATCTTGAACTCCTGGGCTCAAGAGATCCTCTCTCTTCCTGTCTCAAGGAGCTAGGAATATAGGTACATGTCACTACAACTGGCTAAGTTTTTAAGTTATTATTATTATTTTTTTGTAGAGATGGGGCTCAGGTTGATCTCAAAATCTGGGCTCAGGTGATCTTCCCACCTTGGCCTCCCAAAGTGCTGGGATTATAATGTGAGCCACCACATCTGGCCGGTTTAACTCTTTATTTATTTTTATTTTTATTTTTTTAAACTTTATTTTTTATTTTTTTTTGAGACAGAGCCTCAAGCTATCCCCCTGGGTAGAGTGCTGTGGCTTCACAGGTCACAGTAGCCTCCAACTCCTGGGCTCAAGTGAGTCTCCTGCCTCAGCCTCCCAAGTAGCTGGGACCACAGGCACCCGCCACAATGCCTGGCTATTTTTTGGTTGCAGCCGTCATTGTTGTTTGGCGGGTCTGGGCTGGATTCAAACCTGCCACCTTAGGTGTATGTGGCTGGTGCCTTAGCCACCCGAGCCACAGATGCCGAGCCTGTTTAACTCTTTAATTGTGAGTTTTGAAAAATACAAATTTTTAAACACACCCATCATTTGACCCATCAATTGTACCTCTGAATTTCTAGCCTAGAGACATTCCTTTTTTTTTTTTTTTCTTTGAGACAGAGCCTCAAGCTGTCCCCCTGGGTAGAGTGCCATGGCATCACAGCTCACAGCAACCTCCAACTCCTGGGCTCAAGCGAGTCTCCTGCCTCAGCCTCCCAAGCAACTGGGACCACAGGCACCCGCCACAATGCCCGGCCATTCCTTGGCTGCAGCCGTCATTGTTGTTTGGCGGTCCGGGCTGGGGATTCAAACCTGCCACCCTAGGTATACGTGGCTGGTGCCTTAGCCGCTTGAGCCACAGGCTCCGAGCCGAGACATTCCTTGATAGTACACAAAGATATATATATATGTTTAGTATAGCACTGTTGTAATAACAAATAATCAAAATCTCAAACAGGAAGCAATTCAAATGCCTATCAGTGGTGAAGTGTTCAAGTTATGGCACCCTTAGGCTGGGCAAGGTGGCTCACTCCTTTAATCTTAGCACTCTGGTAGGCCGAGGTGAGTGGATTGCTTGAGCTCACAGGTTTAAGACCAGACTGAGCCAGAATGAGATCTTGTATCTAAAAAGAAATAAAAAAAAAGCCAGGTGTTGTGGTGGGAGCCTGTAGTCCTAGCTACTTGGGAGGCTGAGGAAAGACAATTACTTGAGCCCAGGAGTTTGAGGTTGCCGTGAGCTATGACACCACAGCAACCTCAAACCAAGGTTGACAATGTGAGACTCCATCTCAAAAAAAAAAAAAAAGTTATGGCATCCTTAAACTATGGAGTATTATGCAGCTGTTAACAAAGTAAGGCTAAAACTACTGATATGGAAAACTAAGAGATAATGAATAAAGGAAGTTGTAGAACAGACATAATATGGCCCTTTATATACACTTATGTTTTCATATAAATTTATATGAAAATAAAACTGCCTCAATACATACAGATGTATGTACATGCATTTTACAAAGGTTTGGAAGCCTACCATCAAACTGTTAACAGTGTCTAAGGAGTGGAAATGGAGTAGGGTTCTGAGATATGTTCCTTTTTTACTATTCATACTTCTGTACTGTTTGAATTTCATTGGAACATTTGAGAATATAAAAACAACTCCCAAATTGTGTAGCAATGCAAATTAAATGATTAACAAGGGAGATTTCAACTTCATGTTCTTTTGTTTTGTAGAATCAGAGTCTCACTTTATCACCCTTGGTAGAGTGCCGTGGAGTCACACATCTCACAGCAACCTCCAACTCCTGGGCTTAAGCGATTCTCTTGCCTCAGCTTCCCAAGTAGCTGGGACTACAGGCACCCACTACAACACTTGGCTATTTTTTGGTTGCAGTTCGGCCAGGGCCAGGTTTGAACCTGCCACCCTCAGTATATGGGGCCAGCACCCTACTCATCGAGCCACAGGCGCCACCCGACTTCATGTTCTTATAGTGAAAATGTGTTCAATTATTACTGCTGTTATAAAAAGAGAATTTAAAAAACTAAAAGCAAGATGGATTTTTGAGCTCCTCCATATGATACAGAAGTAAGCATGAAGCGTTAGTCATTGGCACAGTGTATCTCACAAGTTTAGTCAGCAGCAAAGAGGATGGAGATGTTCTGGTGGAATGTGATTTAATTCCAAATCCAAATGAATGGTGCCAGGTAAGTGGTGTACAAAGGCTTTCCTGGTGTACTTCCAGCTTCAGGCAGCGCTACATAATTTAGGGTCTGAGCCTTCAGGTAAAGACAAATATAAGGTGGTGGGGGAAGCACAGAAGAAAGGAGGCAAGAGCTGGAAAGAAACTGGAGAGGAATGTGACTTTCTTTGCTTCATCATGAGGGACTCTCTGAAATACTTTTACAAAGAGCTTAAGAAAAACCAGTTGCTCCAATGAATTAACTTCTGTGTATGACTCATGGACTCCAGGGAGAAGGCTGGACTATTTCTAGAACGACATTCCTGAGGAAAGTCTGCAGAGGTGGCAGACTTTCCAGAGGGAACAAAAGGGCTTCAGTGCAACCCGTTGGTGAGATTTAGATGACTTCATGTCATGTATAATATCTTAACCTGTGGCCAAAAAGGGGCACCAAATGTTCTCTATGCCAGAATGTACTATCTTCCATGAATACTTAGGAGGCTTTATTAGGAAGTTAGTCATTTCATTCATTCATTCCATCATATATATATGATACTTTGTGTCCTTAAGGAGTTTATAAAGCAACATTAATCTTGACCATTCATTCTCAAATCTCATCTGCCATCCTGTTTTAGAGTAGTACTATGATATGTACAAAGTAACTGCCAGTTAATCCTTTCTTTCCTTCTTTTTTCCTTTTTCTCAGATACAGGCTCTTGCTCTGTTGCCCAGGTTGGACTACAGTGCTGAGAACATAGCTCACTGCAGCCTCCAATGTCTAGGCTCAAATGATTATTCTGCCTCAGCCCTCCTGGGTATCTGGGATCATAGGCATGAGACATTGTGCCCAGCTAATGTGAATATTATTTTGCCACAAAACAAAAAGCAATTTAATTTTTTCTGAGCATGAAGCCTAAACTTTGATTTGGATAACAAGTATGGAAATGATTAAGTGGCTTCTCTTCAATGAGGCAAACAGTTCTTAAAGCATAAGGGGCAGTTACAGAACTAAAGTAATGAGCAAAAGAGCTCAGAAAGTAGAGAGGATAAAATTGCCCATAGTTCAAATGACATAATTTTGAAGAAGAGAAATAAGTGTTTCTTTTTTTTTTCCTCTAGGGAAAGGGTAGATTAGAAACTCCTACCATGGACAGTGTGAGGCCATAATGCAGATATCTCTCACTAAAAATCTGGAAATAAGGCTGAGCATGGTGGCTCATGCCTGTAATCCCAGTGTTTTGGGAGGCTGAGGTAGAAGGATTTCTGAGGCCAAGAGTTTTAGACCAGCCTGGGCAACATACATAGTGAGATTCTGTCAGAAAAGAAAGGAAAAGAAAAAAAAAAAGAAAAGAAAAGAAAAAGAAAAAGAAAAGTTACTTGGTAGTTGGCATGCGCCTATAGTTCCAGTTACTTAGGAAGCTAAGGTGGGAGGTCTGCTTGAGTCCAGGAATTTGAGGCTGCAGTGAACTATGGTTGAGTGACAGTGTGAAGACCCTGTCTCTAAACAAACAAACAGACAAATAAACAAAGAAAAACCCCCAAAGAGTGTGGAAATAAGAAAAATAGGGGTTTCCTCAGACAGTTAAACTATAAAATTAGCACAGAGTGGTGAGGTCAGTGAAAAATAATTACCTCATGAATTGAGAATGACATATATTGACCAGAGCAAGATTCAGCTGTAGCCTTATTGATGGTATTGCCATATCTAAGGAATGAATGTGTCTATTGGAAGGGTAGAGAGTTAGCCAGAAATGGAGAGACATGGGCATATTCCACCCAGTACTTGCCCACAAGTGGCTCAGAAAGGCATGTTGTCTCAGCAGATGTGTCCCAAAGGCAAGGATATGTTTGTCAAGCCTCTGCTCTTGATGATTTTGGTGGTTATGGTTCTTCTTTTTTTTTTTAGAGACAGAGTCTCACTCTGTTGCCCTCAGTAGAGTGCCATGGTGTCACAGCTCACAGCAACCTCCAGCTCTTGGGCTTAGGCAATTCTCATGCCTTAGCCTCCTGAGTAACTGGAACTACAAGTGTCCGCCACAACGCCTGGCTATTTTTTTGCTGCAGTTTGCCGGGGGTTGGGTTTGAACCTGCCATGCTCGGCATATGGGGCTGGCGCCCTACTCACTGGAACCCCCTGGTGGTTATGGTTCTAGCTTATCCTTAGTCTTGAGCTTGGGAAGGTGAGTGTGTGTCTCTGGAAGGATGTTGACAAAATCAACTTTCTAATCCTGCAAAACTAAAGAACAAGGCCTGAAGGATAGCCCTATATGAAGGAAAATGCTGTGCCTCCAGGTCCACCTGGCAGCCAGCCAGACAACTAGTCTTCCTTGCTGACATCTCACCCACTTTCTGACATTCTTTTTAACTTCTTAACCTTTGTGTTCTTAGAAGAGGCACAGAATAGAGCTGTTTCCTTTGAAAAAGTTCTCATGTAATCTGCATAGAGGTGCTGTGCTTTAAGCTTGAGCCTTCCCTTTTGTAGGCTCAGAAGGGAGTGAGGACCCTTTTGGGACAGATTCTCATTAGCCAAACTAGAGACAAATGTGTACATCAGAACACTTTTTTTTTTTGGAGACAGTTTCACTTGGTCACCCTTGGTAGAGTGCAGTGGCGTCATAGCTCACAGCAACCTCACTTGGGTTCAAGTGATCCTCTTGCCTCTGTCTCCCAAGTAGCTGGGACTACAGATGCCCACCACAATGCCCAGCTATTTTTTAGAGACAGAGTCTCTCTCTGGCTCAGGCTGGTCTCGAACCTGTGAGCTCAAGCAATCCACCCGCCTCAGCCTCCCAGGTGCTGGGATTACAGACTAAACCAGAACACTTTGAGAGAATTTCTTTTCCATTTTCTGTTTCTGGTAAAAGCATTCATTTTCTTGTGCCTGATTATGACAGTAGCCTCTTAGCTATCCTAGCAAATTCCAATATTTCTTATGTACTACTACCAGTTACTCTTTCTGTTTTGTTTTGTTTTTTGAGACAGAGCCTCAAGCTATCACCTTGGGTAGAGTACTGTGGCATCACAGCTCACAGCAACCTCCTACTCCTGGGCTCAAGCGATTCTCCTGCCTCCGCCTCCCAAGTAGCTGGGACTACAGGCGCCTGTCACAACACCTGGCTATTTTTTGGTTGCAGCCCTCATTGTTGTTTGGTGGGCCCAGGCTGGATTTGAATCCTCCAGCTCAGGGGTATGTAGCTGGCACCTTAGCCCCTTGAGCCACAGGCGCTGAGCCCAGTTACTCTTTCTGAAATGCAGTTTCATCAGATCTCGCCTTTGCTAAAGAGCACACACTGCCTTCTTGCTGTTGCTCCTCCTGTACCAATTGGTACTATCCAATATTGTGAGAGTATTCTCCCCTTCCTTTCTTCTATACCACTTAAATGTAAACTCTTCAAGGGTAGGAATTGTTTCTTTTCACTTGTATCCTCCCTATTAGTGCCTTACATAGAGCTGAAGCTTAGCAGATGCCTGTTGAGTTGAACAATTGCTTCTTCCTCCCCAGCTCTCAAGTTTTCCTGCACCTCTTCTGCTTTAGCTAACTTAGTCTCCCTGCCACATGACTTCCTTCCTTAGTGCTTTTATTACTTCAATCCACGGCCTGCATCTCCTCCAGAATTCAACTCAGAACTGTGTCCAGGAAGTTATGCTTAATTATATCCTCCCTCATCTGGCTTTAATTAGCACCCTCTGGGTATCTGTGGGCTTCATTTCAGGAATATTAATCACACGTGCTAATTTGTTACTTGTGAAGATTTTCTTTTGTGAGTTTATGAAAGGTGATGACATTTAATGGAAAGACCAGGGTTTAACTCCTGGCTTGAAAGTGAGTTTAGTGAGTTGTTAGCTATGTGATTTTGGGCAAAGTGGGGAGAGTACAATTTATTTTTTAGTTATAGTGAGGCACTAAAAAGTGAGATGATTATTTATGAAGGCAGCTAGTAGGTCCCACGAGTATCATCTTCCTTCTCTCTCATTTACAAAATGATTAACTTTTATAGGAGATTAATGTACTTTCCTTTTTAAACATATTCCTCTCCACCCCTGCCCCGTCACTTCTCTTGGTTGCTGCTTTCTCCTCACCTCTACCACATGTAAGAACGTCAACACTTAGTATATGCTGTTCCTTGTAAATACAACTAAATGTGCCAAACTGGGGGACCTGGGATGAGATCCTTCAGTTCTTAGACGTTGAAGAGCCACTACTGCACTTGCCAGACAGCAGGGCACTGTGCACAGATGAATGAGTCATGCTGACAGCATGGAAATAGAAAGGTTACAGGAGCAAGGCTGCCGCTCTGTGTCTGGGTGGTTAAGAGGAATGAGCCAGGAAGGCCTGGGTCACCGCAGCCTACGAGGCAGCCAGCAGTCACATTGTTTTTGGACTTACCCTGCCCCCGTGTGGCTACAAGTAGTGACATCTTTTACTGAGTTCTTTTTGAGCTTTTCGGGAAGGGGCACAATAATGGGAAAAACTAAGAAAGCCAAGCAATTGATTGAAAATCATGTAATGCCTAAAGCAGACCTTGCAGAAGAAACTTTAAAAGTGAAGTGTGTTTAAAATAGTAGACTTTAACACAAATATGTGTGTATACATGGCTGTATTTCTCTCTTGACACATAATGTCTAAAGCAGAGGCCCAGAAAAAGGCGTTCTTGCTCAATCCTGCACATCCTCCCCAGTCCCCAAGGGTCCTGGCCTCGAGACTAGGCCTGTTCCTCTCCAAATGGCCCTCATGTCGCCTGTCTACTGGTGTTATAGATGGACTTCAGGGGTTCTGGGAAATTATATCTCTATGTGCATATATATATTGGTTAGGTAGAGGAAGGGGATATAGGTCCTTAGCTTTTATTAGATTCTCTAAAGAGATCTTGATCCCCCAGAGATCAAGAACTACTAAAGAGACTATGCAGTCATAGTATTTTAGCCTGCTTGAGTCAGTTTACAATCAGCTGTCTACTCTCTGAAAACAGGATAGCTACAGGGTGTTAACAACTAGCATAGGTAAGCAGAGCATATAAAACTTAAGAACAACTATGCAGAGTCATCCAATCACTGTCTTTAAATCAACTCAACACTCACATTGTGAGTTCTAATATACAAGAACTCACAATGTTAGGCAAGTTCAGCTAGTCTTTCTGAGCTAATTTGCTTCATTTGTGGAGATAATATTTGGACCCCAGGAAAAAAGGAGAAGCCCCTTGACAAGAGGTGGCAGGAGTGGTGGTGGTGATGGTCATGTGGACTCAATGCAGAGAAGTGAGTGTAAGAATGGCTTGGCTCGGCGCCTGTGGCTCAAGCGGCTAAGGTGCCAGCCATATACACCTGAGCTGGTGGGTTCGAATCCAGCCCGGGCCCGCCAAACAACAATGATGGCTGCAACCAAAAAATAGCCGGGCATTGTGGTGGGCGCCTGTAATCCCAGCTACTTGGGAGGTGGAGACAGGAGACTTGCTTGAGCCCAGGAGTTGGAGGTTGCTGTGAGCTGTGATGCCATGGCATTCTATCCAGGGCAACAGCTTGAGGCTCTGTCTCAAAAAAAAAAAAAAAGAATGGCTCTAGTGGTGACTACCCTGGCCCCTATCTACAAAAGGGTTAAAACTTCACTAGCACCATAATGAGATGGGCAAAATTTACATCCCAGAACTCTTTTGAGGGATGGAACCACTGTCATTCATTCATTCACTTATCCATTCTTTCACACATTTAATTTGTCACTCAATCAGTATTTTTTTTTTTTTTTGAGACAGAGCCTCACTCTGTTACCCAGGCTAGAGTGTCATGGTGTCAGCTTAGCTCACAGCAACCTCAAATTCCTGGGCTTAAGTAACCCTCTTTCCTTAGTCTCCCAAGTAATTGGGACTACAGATGCCCACCACAATGCCTGACTAATTTTTCTATTTTTATTTATTTTTAATTTACTTTTTAAATTTCATATTAATATGAGAGTACAAATGATTTGGTTATAATGTTTGTGGTTGTTAGGTAAGGTTCCTGTTGTAGTTGTGTTCCACACCTAGGAGGTATACCATATACTTTTACATTGTGCCCATTAGTTGGGAATATACCAATCCCTCTCCCTCCTCCCCTTTCCCTTTTCCATTTTTCTATTTTTTCTATTTTTAGTAGAGACAGGGTCTGGCTCTTGCCTAGGCTGGTCTTGAACAACTCCTGAGCCGAGATGATCTTCCCACCTCAGCCTCCCAGAGTTCTAAGATTACAGGCACGAGCCACTGTGCCTGGTCACTCAAGCAACTATTAATTTAGTGCTTTATAAGCCAGACACTACATGGTGTCATCAAAGAAAAAGACTAACTGCTTTTGTGGTTTACATTCTAGTGGAAGAACAAACAATCAATAAACAAAACAGAGCTAATGATAGTTACTACAAAGTAAAATAAAGCAGGAAGGGTGTGAGTATGTGCAAATTTGGAGCTTGACTGACCAGGGAAGTATTCTCTAAGAAGGTGATGGTTGAGCAGAGACTTGAATGAAATGAAGTGAGTCATGGACATATTTGTGGGAAGATTGCTTCTCACAGAGGGATGAGCAAGTTCAAAGGTCTTGAGGTAGGAATAAGTTTGGTGTACTGGGGGAAGAGCAAGAAGGCTAAAGCAGAATAAAAGAGGAAGTGAGGACTTGATAATAAACTGCTGGAGTGAAGGATGAGACCCCAAAGGAGCACATTGAGTAACAACATGGGGTCACCAACGCCTGGCTATTTTTAAGAGACGGGGTCTCGCTCTTGCTCCGGCTGGCCTTGAACCCATCAGCTCAGGCAATCCACCTGCCTTGGCCTTCCAAAGTGCTAGGATTACCTAACTAGAAACATACCTTTATAGAAGGGTATATTTTATTATTGCAAGACTTTAGTTTTGCTCAGGAAGTGTGCAAGATTGCAGGGGACAGAGCTAAGACAGTGTTCCTTTTCCTTTCTCTTTTTCTCTGCTGTTCTTGGCTCCTAAACAATTGTCGAATTAGCATTTTATTTTATTTATTTATTTTTTGAGGGAGAGTCTCACTATGTTGCCCTCAGTAGAGTGCTATGGCATCACAGCTTAGAGGAACCTCAAACTCTTGGGCTTAAGTGATTCTCTTGCACCAGCCTCCTAAGTAGCTGGGACTACAGGTGCCTGCCACAATGCCCAGCTGTTTTTATTGTTGCTGTTGTTGTTTGTTTGCTTAGCAGGCGCAGGCTGTGTTTGAACTCACGAGCACCAGTGCATGTGGCCAGCGCTCTGACCACTGAGCTATGGGTTCTGAGCCTGAATTAATTAGCATTTTAAAAATATTTGTTTGAAGATGTGCCCCAGCTATCAGCTTGTATGGGGTGCCCATATATCTCATACATCTTTCCTGTTGCGTAGTGCTGGTAGGCAGTGAGGAAGGAGGAAAGAGGAATCTGAGAGTTCCATCAGCAGAGGTCAAACAGAGATCCCTCAGCATTTTTTTTTTTTTTTGAGACAGAGCCTCAAGCTGTCCCCTCAGGTAGAGTGCTGTCGCATCACAGCTCACAGCAACCTCCAACTCCTAGGCTCAAGTGAGTCTACTGCCTCAGCCTCCCAAGTAGCTGGGACCACAGCCGCCTGCCACAACACCTGGCTATTTTTTGGTTGCAGCCATCATTATTGTTTTGGCGGGCCCAGGCTGGATTCAAACCCGCCACCTTAGGTGTATGTGGCTGGCACCTTAGCCACTTGAGCCATAGGCGCCGAGCCGATTCCTCAGCTTTAGAGTGGACATGCTTCTTTCCCAGTCTTGATCATTTACCCAGGGAGTTATACTGTTAGAGGTTGCCCACCCCTTTGAGCCTCAGCAAACTAGTATAGACTAAGGTGGGTTGAAAAAAAGAATTGACTGTTAGTTAAAGAATGAAATACAAATGGTTCAAAGTGGATGATGATTTATATAGTTACTGACAGACTAGGGAACCGCAGGCTCTGTCTTAGTCTATTTGGGTTGCTATAACAAAATACAATAAACTGCATGGCTGATAAATAACAGAAATTTATTTCTTATAGTTTTGGGGACTGGGAAGTCTAAGACCAAGTCACTGGCACAGTCAATGCCTGGTGAATTCCACTTCCTGGTCACAGATGGCACCTTCTCACTGTGTCCTTACTTGGCAGAGCAGGCAACAAGTGCCCCTGGGATTTTTTTTTTTTTGAGACAGAATCTTAGTTTGTTGTCCTTGGTGGAGTGCTGTGGCATCATAGCTCACAGCAACTTCAAACTCTTTTTGTGCAAATGATTCTCTTGCCTCAGCCTCCTGAGTAGCTGGGACTATAGGTGCCCACCACAACACCCAGAGATTTTTAAGAGACGTGGTCTCACTCCTGCTCTGGCTGGTCTCGAACCCATAAGCTCAGGCAGTCCACCTGCCTTGGCCTACCAGAATGTTAGGATTACAGGTGTGAGCCACCATGCCTGGCCCCTGGGATTCTTTTATAAGGGCACTAGGCACTAATCCCATTCATGGGGACTCTACCTTCCCTCATGCCCCAATCACCACCTAACAGTCCCACCTCCTAATACTATCTTACCATTGATTAGTTTTCAAATATCAATTTTGGGAGGGAAAAATTGTCATTGTGGGGTTTATATCCAAGTTCCTTTCCTTCCCTTCCCTTTCCTTCCCTTCCCTTCCCTTCCCTTCCCTTCCTTTCCTTTCCTTTCCTCTCCTCTTCTTTTCTTTTGAGTCAGGGCCTCTATCTGTTGTCCAGGCTGAAGTACAGTGGCCTAATCACAACTGACTGTAAACTCGAAGTCCTGGGCTTAAGTGGCCCACCTGCTTCCTGTGTCACTGGGACTTTAAGTGCACACCACCATGCTGGCTCCTTTTAAAATTTTTTTTGTAAGCTTGGTGCCCATAGCACAGTGGTTACGGCGCCACCCGCAAACACTGAAGTTGGTGGTTTGAACCTGGCCCAGGCCAGCTGAAACAACCATGACAATGGCAACAAAATTAGCCAGGCATTGTGGTGGGCACCTGTAGTCCCAGCTACTTGGGAGGCTGAGGCAAGAGATTTGCTTAAACCCAAGAGTTTAAGGTTGCTGTGAGCTGTGACACCACAGCATTCTACCAAGGGTGACATAGTGAGACTCTGCCTCAAAAAAATTTTTTTTTTGTAGATACAGGGTCTTGCTTGTTGCCCAGCCTGGTCTCAAACTCCTGGGCTCAAGTGATCCTCATGCTTTGGCCTCCCAAAGTGCTAGGATTATAGGTGTGAGTCACTGTGCTTGGCCTAAGCGTTCATAGTATTAAGGATATTAGCAAATACTTCCTCCTAGTTTTTCAGCTATCTTTTGACATTGTTTATGGTACTTTTTGCTTGCCAAAGACTTTTATTTTA
Organism: Galagoides demidoff; assembly: GCA_963574575.1. Classification (NCBI taxonomy): domain Eukaryota; kingdom Metazoa; phylum Chordata; class Mammalia; order Primates; family Galagidae; genus Galagoides; species Galagoides demidoff. The sequence goes on along the minus strand of CAUYQV010012825.1, from coordinate 13,884 downwards.
ATGTAGTTAAATAAGTAAATGAATATTTTCTTTTTTGCACTTGGATTTTGAGTCATAGTTAGATAAACTTTTCTTATGCTGAGATTACAATGGAATTCACCTATGTTTTCTTTTAGTGCTTGTTTATATCATCCTTTACATTTAGATCCCTGGTTCGTATGTAATGTTTTTTGAATGACTAACCAGTTTCCCCCAGTACTAATTTTTCTTTGCGAGATAGAGTCTCACTATGTTGCCCTTGGTAGAGTGCTGTGGTGTCACAGCTCACAGCAAACTCAAACTAGGCTCAAGGAATTCTCTTGTGTCAGCCTCCCAAGTAGCTGGGACTATAGGTGCCCGCCACAACACCTGGAGCAGCAGGCGTCCTTAAACTACGACCCTCGGGCCACATGGGGCCCACCAAGGACATTTATCTGGCCTGCTGGGTGTTTTTGCCGCCACTGCCTGCCCTGCTTAGCAGCTGACTCGTCCGGGGGCCCACAGTCCGGCCCTCCAATGGTCTGAGGGACAGTGAACTGGCACCCTATTTAAAAAGTTTGAGGACCCCTGTGACCTGGGGGGTGTTATCATTATTGTTTAGCTGGCCTGGGCTAGGTTCACTCCTGCCAGCCTCAGTGCATGTGGCCAGTGCCATAACCACTGTGTTACAGGCACTGCACCCTCCCAGTACTACTTTTGAACAAGTTCATCTTTGCCCTAGGGATCTGAGATGTCATCTTTATCCTACACTAAATTATATCTGTACTTGTATCTATTTCTGGACCCTGAATATGCATAAAGCTGTGCCCCAATCAGTTCTTGCACTGTACTAACTAGTACTGTAGTTCTAGGTATAGGATGGGACTGATTTCAGATAGAGAAGTGGCCGGGTTGTCACCAGGTTGAGTGGCAGCAACATAAGTCATTTGTCAAGTAAAATAGTAAAGCACCCTCATTTTAGAGCATTGAGGAGTATAGAGAAAATATGGGATTTAATCAGAAGAACTACTTTTAAGTTCTTAACTTTCCTAAAGAGAGACAGAAAAATGATGGAGAAATTGAGCTTATAGAGCTGAATAGAAGGTAAAAATGGTAAAAAGAAAGAGTGAATAAAGGGCTTCCAGTCTGGTTACATTCTAGTACCTAATAATTAATCTTCCTGTACTAGGCTCAGTGCCTGTGGCTCAAGTGGCTAAGGTGCCAGTCACATACACCTGAGCAGGCAGGTTTGAATTCAGACCCAGCCGGCCAAGCAACAATGATGGCTGCAACCAAAAAATAACCAGGTGTTGTGGCAGGCACCTGTAGTCCCAGTTACTTGGGAGGCAGAGGCAGGAGACTTGCTTGAGCCCCGGAGTTGGAGGTTGCTGTGAGCTGTGATGCCATAGTACTTTACCCAGGGTGACAGTTTGAGGCTCTGTCTCAAAAATAAATAAATAAATAATCTTCCTGTACTAATAGCTATACATTTGGAACAATGTGTTTAAGAAACCAACAACTTGGCTCAGTGCCTGTGGCTCAGTGGCTAAGGCACTAGCCACATACACCAGAGCCGGTGGGTTCAAACCCAGTCCAGGCCTGCCAAACAACAATGACAATTACAACAACAACAAAAATATATGTTGTGGCTGGTGCCTGTAGTCTCTGCTACTTGGGAGGCTGAGGCAAGAGAATCGTTTAAGCCCAAGTGTTTGAGGAGGTTGCTGCTGTGAGCTGTGACACCACCGCATTCTACCAAGGACAACAAAGTGAGACTGTCTCAAAAAAAATAAACCAACAACCTGAGGCTCTGGAAACTGAACAAAAGTAGATAGACTTTGGAGAGGAGTTGAAAGTTGGAGTAAATGGCTAGCCTGGAATGAATCCCCTATTTTTTGCACTTTTGCCCTGGTGGTGGCCACAGTCACGGCAGTCTGGTAGCAGCTAAGATTTTAAGAGAAAAGACTCTGTCTTTCACTGGCATTGCCAGGTGAAGGGATCTGTGACAACTAGGGCCTCCTGAGAGTGAAGAAGAGATCTGTGAAAGGGAGAGACAGAGACAGAGAGACCTAAATTATGGTTCCAGGCATCCTCAAACTACGGCCTGCAGGCCACATGTGGCCTGTCTAGGATATTTATCCAGCCCGCCAGGTGTTTTTGCCCTTGTCCTGCTTAGTAGCTGACTCATCCCGGGACCCGCAATCTGGCCCTTCAACGGTCTGAGGGACAGTGAACTGGCCCCCTGTTTAAAAAGTTTGAGGACCCCTGGAACAGTCTAGGCACCTAGAGGACCCTTGCACTATAAATGTATGGGGCAGGGTGGTGTCTGTGGCTCAGGGAGTAGGGCGCCAGCCTCATATACCGAGGGTGGCAGGTTCAAACCTGGCCCCAGCCAAACTGCAACAAAAAATAGCCAGGCATTGTGGTGGGCACCTGTGGTCCCACCTACTTGGGAGGCAGAGGCAAAAGAATCACTTAAGCCCTAGACCTGGAGGTTGCTGTGAGCTGTGATGCCACAACATTCTACCAAGGGTGAAAAAGTGAGACTCTGTCTCTAAAACAAACAAACACCACCACCCCCCAAACCAAATATGTAGGGCAAACTGAAATCATCTTATTGTTTAGATTTAACAAATGGGACTGAGGTCTGAGTCCCTGCTCATTGCAGGCACAATAGGTTGCAGTTTGGGTCTAACCAAGTTAATTGTCTGAAAAATAAACACTTTTTAGAGCAATATAATACAATCCATAGTCTCTACAACATTCACACATGTTTTTGGCATACAGACAGAAAACTATGACCCAGTCTCAAAAGAAAATACAAATCAACAGGTATAAACCCCACAATGACAAAGATGTTGGATTTATCAGCTAGGGACTTTAAAATAGCATACTTACAATTATGCTCAATGAGGAATAGAAAGTATGTTCATAATGAATGCAAAGATAGCAGTTATTAACAAAGAAAAAGGAAATATAAAAAATTTCAGAATAGAAAAACACAGTATCTAAGCAAAATATCCTCATTGTATGGACTTACAAGCAGAATGAAGATGAAAAGAGGAAAGTGACTTAAAGATAGATCAATAGAGCTCTAGCTGAGGAAGAGAGAGATAACAGCAATTTGGACAAAACAAAACCAACCAACCATTCAAAAACCCCAAAGAGTCTTGAACTCCATGAACAATTTAAAAAGGTTCAACAAAGGTAATTCGAGTCCTAGGAGAAATGAGAAAGAATGAGGCAGATAAAATATTTGAAGAAATAATGGCAGAAAATTTCCCAAGTTGGGTTAAGGATATACCTTTATAGATTCAAGAGGCTTAGTGAACTCTAAACAGGATAAATTGGGAAAAAATCCATGCCTACTCACATCACTGTCAAGGTGCTAAAAGACAAACATGAAGAGAAACTTTTTTTTTTTTTTTTGAGACAGAGCCTCAAGCAGTTGCCCTGGGTAGAGTGCTGTGGTGTCACAGCTCACAGCAACCTCCAGCTCTTGAGCTAAGGTGATTCTCTTGCCTCAGCCTCCCAAGTATCTGGGACCACAGGTGCCTGCCACAATGCCTGGCTATTTTTTTGTTGCATTTTGGCCGGGGCCGGGTTCGAACCCACCACCCTTGGTATATGGGGCTGGCTCCCTACTCACTGAGCCACAGGCACTGCCCCAAAGAGAAGCTTCTTAATAGCAGCCATAAAAATGATACTTTAGATACAGGTAAAGATTTAGGGACTGCAACTTTAAATCAGAAACCATTGAAGGCCAGAAGACAGTGGAACAACATTTTTAAAGTACTGAAAAATAAAATTCAGTCAATCCACAGTTCTGTATGCAAGAAAGATATCCTTTAAGCATGAAGGTGAAATATTTTCAGATGAGAATTTATCATCACCAGAACCAGGCTAAGAGAGATACCAAAGTTCTTTAAGCTGAAGGAAATTATATCCAAGGGAAACTTGGATCTTTAGGTATAAACGAAGAGCCACTGGAAATGACAAGTATATGAGTAAATATAAAAGACTATTTTCTCTTAAGTTCTTTAAAATACATGTTTGTTTAAAACAAAATCTATGACAATGTCTTGTGAAGTTTATAATGTAGATGTAATACTCATGATAATTATAACATAAAAGACAAGGTATGTGTATAGGGATGGTAAATGAAACTATATAATTGCAAGGTTTCTATATTTTAGATGAAATGATACTATATTAATTCCAAGTAGGCTGAAAAAGAGTTTAAAAATATATTCTAATTTTTACAAGGGTTCTACATTTCATGTGAAGTATTGAAATCCTGAGGGGTCTACATTTTATGTTATATGATACTATATTGACTCTAAGTAGACTGTAAAAAGTTAAGAATGTATCATGTAATCCACAGAGAAGCCACTAAAAATGCAAAGAATAGCCAAATGACAGCAGATAAATTAAAATGGAATTTTAAAATATTTAACTAATCCAAAAGAAAGCAGGGAAAAATATAAAAAAAGAGGACAAACAAAAAATGAAATAGTAGATGGAGTCCAACTACATCAATACTTATGGTGAATGTTAATGGACTATACATTACAAATGAAAGCCAGAGATTATCAGAATACATAAAAATCAAGAAGCAATTATGTGCTATCTATAAGACATAGACTTTAAGTAGAAAGACATAAATGAGTTGAAAGTAAATGGATGGGATAAGATGAACACAGTAAGATCAAAGAGAAATGAAAACATATGTCCACCCGATGATTTGTTTACAGATACTCACGGCAGCTTTCTTCACAATAGTAAAAAAACTGGAAACAACTAAAATGCCCACTATCAGGTGAATGGTTAAAAAAAAATGTGATATAAGGCTGGGCATGGTAGCTCATGCCTGTAATTCTAGCACTCTGGGAGACCAAGGTGGGTAGATTGCTTGAGCTCAGGAGTTCAAGACCAGCCTGAGCAAGAGCAAGACCCTGTGTCTTAAAACAAAACAAAACAAAACAGTGACATATTCACACTTATACTATTATGCAGGGATAAAAAGAAACTCATGGCTTGGTGCCTGTAGCTCAAGCGGCTAGGCACCAACCACATATACTGGAGCTGGTGGGTTTGAATCCAGCCTGGGCCCGCCAAACAACAATGACAACTACAGTCAAAAAATAGCCGGGCGTTGTGGCGGGAGCCTGTAGTCCCAGCTACTTGGGAGGCTGAGGCAAGAGAATCACTTAAGCCCAAGAGTTTGAGATTGCTGTAAGCTGTGATGCCACTGCACTCTACCCAGAGTAACAGCTTGAGACTCTATCTCAAAATAAATAAATAAATATAAAAAAAACTTAAAATAAAAAGAAAGAAACTCATAACTGATATGAACAACATGGATGAATCTCAAAACTTGAATGAAAAAAGCCAGGCACAAAAGAAGTGTATACCGTATGATTCTACTTATATAAAATGCAAATAATGTACAGACAAAAAGAAGATGGGTGGTCTGACTGGGGGATGGAGGGAGGGATGGAGTATAATGAGGCGAGAGGAATCTTTGGTGGGATAAAGAAAATGTTATATATTTTGACTGTGGAGATGATTTGTGGGCATATACAACTGTCAAAACTCACTAAATTGTATACTTTGAATGGGTGCAACTTATGGTATGTAAATGATTCCTTAATAAAATCAGCAAGAAAAAGGAAGGGGTTGTTATTTTTCTGAAACCATAGCTTTTTTAATGAAATAAATAAATGTCTCTGCTAAAAATATTTAGGAAATAAATATAACTGTGGTTCTAATTTAGTCTTAATGCCACAGGGAAATGACTATAATGTAGTTATCAAAGCCAAACTCAATGAACAGTTGTGTTTTCTGGTTTATTTTCTAAGACACTGAATAGGGAAAAGTCAGTATCTATAGTCTGAGAATTGCACTGAAGCATAGAAGAGGTTCCTCCCACCCCCTTTCTTTCTGGAATCTTTTAGGAAGTAATGAATCATTATCTTCTGTGTTTGGGTTGCTAACATTTGGTGTTTCCTGAGAACACATATGGATAAAATACCTTTCTAAAAGTGCTTGACATCGATCCCTTGCAAAGTCTAGAAGGAAATATTAAACAGATGGTTTGTGAGCACTTAGCAAGGGAACCTGATATCTTTATGTGTGGCTGAGAAATATAGCCTAGTTGACAGCATCATTAGGTTGATTTGTAACTGGCTAAAAGACTTACATACCCAATGAGTGCAGACTGCTTGCTGTCAACCTGGACAGAGGCCCCCTGGATGTCAAAGTGTATTGATCACAGTGGCCATTTTAGTTTTGGCATATTTATTACTTAGCCATTCTTTAAAAAGCTATTGTAAATTTTTTATATGAAAATGAATACATGTGATATATACATGATGGCCATAAAGTTAAATTGCACATGAACTTTATGGCCACCCTGAATATATACATACATAATATGTTATGAAGCACAAAAACAAAATAAACACTCATGACTGCTTTATTCAACTTAAGATGTAGAACATCATCAATGCCCCTGAGATAATCTATATGCTTTCCTGATCTTCTCTAGAGGTAACTTGGTCACACTGAATTTTGTTTTTGTCATTCCTTTCCCTTGATAAAGTAATAAACAATACTTTATTATTTTGGTTTTGCTTAAGCTTTATAAAGAAGTATCATATCGGATATATTTTTGATTACTTGATTTTTTTCTCAATATTGAGAAGTGTATCCACATTGTTATATGTAGCTGTGGGTCACTTATTTTCTTTGTGAATATGTCTTATAATATTTATTTTGGATAACAACTCTTTATTGGTCATATGAGTTGGAAATATAGTTATAATTTGTCTTGTCATTTTCTTTCTTTCTTTCTTTCTTATTTGAGACAGAGCCTCAAGCTGTGGCCCTGGGTAGAGTGCTGTGGCATCACAACTCACAGCAACCTCAAACTCCTGGGCTAAAGCAATTCTCTTGCCTCAGCCTCCCAAGTAGCTGGGATTACAGGTGCCTACCACAACGCTCGGCTATTTTTTAATTGTAGTTGTCATTGTTGTTTGGCATGCCTGGACTGGATTTGAACCCACTAGCTCTGGTGTATGTGGCTGGCGCCTTACCTGCCTTAGCTACAGGTGCTGAGCCTGTCTTGTTACTTTCTATATAGTGTCTTTTGGTGAACAGAAATTCTTAATTTTAAAGTAGTTATACTTACTAATCTTTTATTTTATGATTAGCAAACTTTGTGTCTTTTTTAGGAAATATTTCTTATTCCCTAACATTTGTCATTAAAATATTTCTCCTGGGGGGAATTCTGGGAAGATGGCCAACTGGTAACAACCCTTGGCAGAGGCTCCTGAGCAGAGGAAGAAAAACTGAATGAAATTGGACTCTATGAAGCCAAAGACGGGAGCTGAGCCAAGAAAGAAGTTTGGCAAGCTGTAACCCCAAGGAAGAGCATTCAAGAAAACAAATTTCAGGTATAAAGCCAATCGACTAGAGCAGGTGTTCTCAAACTACGGCCCACAGGCCACATGTGGCCCGCCTAGGACATTTATCCAGCCCTCCAGGTGTTTTTGCCGCCACTGCCTGTCCTGCTTAGCAGCTGACCTGTCCCAGGGCCCGCAGTCTGGCCCTCCAACGGTCTGAGGGACAGTTAACTGGCCCCCTATTTAAAAAGTTTGAGGACCCCTGGACTAGAGGATGGGAGACCTCTCCCCCAGACAGGGGGCCTGCTGCAGGCTATTTGCGAAGGAGCAGGGAACAAAAGACCTCTCATTTTACCTTACTGGAGAGAACTGCTAAACTCTCGGTCTTTTTCTCCAGGAGGTCCCACTTATGAACCTGGACACCACCCTGCCAGGCATAAAATTGAACAGATATTTTCCCCTACAAGTCCAAACTCCCAGTCCACTCTTTCCCCCTTACATGGTGGCCTGAAGTTCTGCCCCCTGCAGAGCACAGAGAGTTTGGTCTTGTTTTGAGAGAACTGGGCATAGTGTGGACTGCCAACCATCAGGATGGAATCTGTGACTAACAGGAAAGAAAGAGGGTGTGGGAAGAAAGGGACACTCGGTGGGAGGAGGAGCAGTCCCCTGGTTCTGACTATGCCCAGCCAGTGGTAGTGTTGACCCTCAGTTTGGGCTGGGTCTGGTGGGAAGAGGTGCAGAACCCCTGGCTCTGACAGCACCCACAGCAGGAGAGTGGTTCCTCTTTGTGGACTGAGTTCAGCAGACAGGGCTGGTCCTGTGAGCAGGGCTTGATAGGCGTGGACTGCAACCTGAGAGGAAGAGCATGGTCTCCCGATTCCAACAGAACCGTGGAGCAGTGGCTTACTGGGTGTAAGACTTGAACCAAGACTTGAGGGCTAGGGTGTGGTCCACTGTCTCCAGATGGGGCTGGTGAGCAGAGGCTTAACAGGTGAGGACTGAGACCTGTGGGCAGAGTGCGTTGTCCTGACTCTAACAGAACCTGCGAACAGAGGCTTGCCAGGCAGTGGACTGAGACTGGCAGGTGGGGGCATAGTCCCCTGACTCCAGTGGGTCTGGTAAGCAAAGGCTAGCTGGATGTGGACTGAGATAGGTGTGTGGGGGTGTGGCCCCTGGCTCCAGCTGGGCCTGTGAGCAGAGAAGTGGACAATAGTGTGGACTGAGTCTGGCGGGCGGGAGTATGGATCCCTGGCTCCAATTGTGCTGTTATAGACCCTTGAATCCCTCTCTGTTGGGCAAGGTTTGCACTGTCTGAGACAATTTGGTTGGAACCCATGTCTGGGGCTGTCCACTCTGGGACATTCTGAGGTTGACCTTTGAAGTTCTGTAGCAGAAAAGAACTGAAGGGTGGGAGCTGGGCACCACAGCTGTTTGTATCTCTTCATAGTTGAGATTTGAACCTAGTACTGTGGTTTCTTAGGATAGGGTAGAGGTTGGCTAATATCAAAACAGAGCTAGCTTGCTCTATCTCACCACGTAGGTCCTCAGAGTCTCTGGCTAAAACTCTGAAAGGGGCCTTTGTAAGGTTGTAGGAGATAAGCCACAATTACAAAGCCTAGCGCCTTGGTAAGGGGTTGTGTCTCTACTACCTGAGAACCCCAATTTAATCTAACCCTACCAGTTCTAATAACCAAACAGTGGAAAAAAAAACATGGTGTGGACCTAAGAGAAGAACTCTGGCAACATGAATAACCAGTAGATCACCCTCCCACCAAGAAATGACAAAGGAGATATAACTGAAGATGCCATGCATAGACAAATGGCAGCAATGTCAGAACTCGAATTCAGAATATGGATGGCAAATAAGATAAATAGAATGGAAGAAAAGATAGAAATTGAATTCCAAAGAGTAGTTCTAAAGTTGTCTCAAGAAATTAATGAATTCAAAGCCCAAGTCACCAAAGATATGGACATGATGAGAAAAGAGATAGCAGAGCACAAGGAAATGAAAAAGTTAGCTGAGGAGCTCCAAAATACAGTAGAATCCCTCAGTAATACAGCTGACCAGGCAGAAGAAAGGATCTCAGAAACTGAAGACAAAGCTTTTGAAGGTTCCCAAACACTCAAAGAGGCAGAGAAATGGAGAGTAAAAACTGATCATTCCCTGAGAGAGTTGTGGGATTACTCCAAAAGATCAAACATTTGTCTTATAGGAATTCCTGAAGGTTGAGAGAGTGGTCCTAAAGATACAGATGCTCTACTCCAAGAGATTTTGGAGGAGAATTTCCCAAGCATTGCAAGAGATACAGAACTTCAGATAGTGGATAGTTTTAGAACCCCAGAAAGACTCAATCCAAATAAAGCATCTCCTAGACATATTGTGATTAACTTTGCCAAAGTTAAGATGAAGGAGAAAATTCTGCAAGCCAGACATAAGAAAAGCATCACCTACAAAGGGAGAAATATCAGAATGACTGCAGATCTCTCAGCCAAAACGTTTCAAGCCAGAAGAAGATGGTCATCAAACATCAGTCTCCTAAAACAAAACAACTTCCAGCCCAGGATCCTCTATCTAGCTAAACTGAGTTTCATTTGTGATGGAGAAATCAAATACTTTAATGACATAGACATATTGAAGAAATTTGCCATAACTAAACCAGCTCTCCAGGATATTCTCAGACCCATCCTCCACAATGACCAGTGCAATGCTGTACCTCCAAAGTAACTCACCCAGAAATTTTTGAACAAAACCCAATTTCCACAGTGGTGAAAGGATTCAAAATGTCCATTGGGTATCTGCAAATCATGGCACCCAAAACACAACCAGGCTTATCAATTCTCTCAATGAATGTGAATGGTTTAAATTGTCCTCTAATGAGAGACACTCTGGCTGACTGGATACATAAACTCAGCCCTGATATCTGCTGTATACAAGAATCTCACCTTACTTAAAGGATAAAAATAGACTTAGGGTGAAGGGATGGACTTGTATAATATAGGCAAATGAAAACCAGAAAAAGGCAGGGGCTGCAATTTTAGTAGCAGATACAATTGGCTTTAAACCATCAAACTTAAAGAAAGATAAGGAAGGTCACTACATATCTGTCAAGGGAAACACCCAACATGAAGAGATTTCGATAATTAACATTTATGCACCCTAACAGAATGCTCCTCAATTCATAAAGCAGAACCTAATGGATGTGAACAACTTGATATCTTCCTGCACTATAATAATAGTTGGAGATTTTAACACCCCTTTGACAGTTTTGGATAGATCCTTCAAGAAGAAACTAAACGATGAAATGTTAGACTTAAACCTGACCCTAGAATAAATGGACTTTATAGACTTTTACAGAATATTTCACCCTAATAAAACTGAAAATACATTCTTCTCATCAGCCCACACCTCCAAAATAGATCATATCCTAGGAGACAAGTCTAACTTCAGCAAATTTAAAAGTGTAGAAATTATTCCTTGTATCTTCTCAGACTACCATGGAATAAATGTTGAACTCAACAGCAATGGGAATCTTCATACTCAAACAAAGTCATGGAAGCTAAATAATCTTAGGCTGAATGATAGCTAGGTCAAAGATGAGATTAAGAAAGAAATCACCAAATTTTTGGAACAAAATGATAACGAAGACACAAATTATCAATACTGCAAAGGCAGTCCTAAGAGGGAAATTTATAGCATTGGAAGCTTTCATCAGGAAAATAGAAAGAGAGGAAACCAATAACTTAATGGATCATCTCAAGCAACTGGAAAAGGAAGAACATTGCAACCCCAAACCCAGCAGAAGAAAAGAAATAACCAAAATTAGGGCAGAATTAAATGAAATTAAAAACAAAGGAATCATTCAGAAGATCAATGAAACAAAAAGTTGGTTTTTTAAAAAAGATTGACAAAATTAACAAACCTTTGGCCAACCTAACCAGAAATAGAAAAGTATAATCTCTATATCATCTATCAGAAATGATAAAGGAGAAATAACAATAGACACTTCAGAAATTCAAAAAATCCTCAATGATTATTACAAAAGTCTCTATTCCCAGAAATTTGAAAATCTGAAGGAAATGGACCAATACCTGGAAGCACACCACCTTCCTAGACTCAACCAAAAAGAATTAGAAATCTTGAATAGGCCTATATCAACCACTGAAATAGCATCAACAATACAAAATCTCCCTAAAAAGAAAAGTCCAGGACCAGATGGCTTCACATCTAAATTCTATCAAACCTTTTAAGAGGAACTAGTACCTATTTTATACAACCTTTTACAAAGCATAGAAAAAGAAGGAATACTTCCCAACACATTCTATGAAGCAAATTTCACCCTGATCCCCAAACCAGGAAAGGACCCAACAAAGAAAGAAAATTATAGACCAATATCATTAATGAATATCAATGCAAAAATATCCAATAAGAACTTAGTAAACAGAATTCAACAACACATCAAAAAAGTTATATACCATGATCAAGTTGGTTTTATTCCAGGGTTATAAGGTTGGTTCAACATATGCAAATCTATAACTATAATACATAACATCAATAAAATAAAAAATAAAGACCACATGATTCTCTCATTCGACGCAGAAAAAGACTTTGATAATATCCAGCATCCTTTCATGATCAGAACACTTAAGAAAATAGGCATAGAAGGGACATTTGTTAAACTAATAGAGGACATCTATAGCAAACCCACTGGACAATATCATATTGAATGGTGTAAAATTGAAAACATTTCCACTCAGATCAGGAATGAGGCAACGATGCCCACTGTCTCTACTGCTATACAGCATAGTAATGGAAGTCTTAGCCATTGCAAAATCAGGCAATAAATAGGAAATCAAACTCTCATTCTTCACTGGTCATATGATCCTATACCTGGAAAATCCCAGGGACTCAACTTCAAAACTCTTAGAAGTGATCAAGGAATACATCAGTGTCTCAGGATACAAAATCAATACTTACAAATCAGTAGCTTTTATATATGCCAACAATAGTCAAGCTGAAAAAACAATCAAGGACTCTTCCATTCACAGTAGTGCCAAAGAAGACGAAATATCTGGGAATTTACCTAACAAAGGATGTGAAAGATTTCTATAAGGAGAACTATGAAACTCTGAGACAAAAAATAGCTGAAGATGTTAACAAATGGAAAAACATACCATGCTCATGGCTGGGAAGAATCAACATTGTTAAAATGTCCATACTACCCAAAGCAATCTACAGATTTAATGCAATCCCTATTAAAGCACCATTGCCATACTTTAAAGAACTTGAAAAAAATAGTACTTTGTTTTATATGGAATCAGAAAAAACCTTGAATAGCAATATATTACTCAGAAATAAGAACAAATCAGGAGGTGTCACATTACCATACTTTAGGCTATACTACAAATCTATAGTGATCAAAACAGCATGGTACTGGCACAAAAATAGAGCAGTAGATTTATGGAACAGAATAGAGAACCAAGAGATGAACCCAGCTACTTACCACCATTTGATCTTTGACAAGCCTATCAAAAATATTCAGTGGGGGAAAGACTCCCTATTTAACAAATAGTTCTGGGTGAACTGGCTGGTGACCCATAGAAGACCGCAACTGAACCCCCACCTTTCACCATTAACAAAAATTGATTCTCATTGGATAAAAGATTTAAACTTAAGAGATGAAACTATAAAAATTCTAGATGAGAGTGCAGGGAAAACACTTGAAGAAATTGGCCTGGGAGAATATTTTATGAGGAGGACCCTCCTGGGAAATTGAAGCAACACCAAAAATACATTACTGGGATCTGATCAAACTAAAAAGCTTTTGCACAGCCAAGAGCACAGTAAGTAAAGCAAACAGATAGCCTTCAGAATGGGAGAAGATTTTTGCAGATTATGCTTCTGAAAAGGGTCTGATAACTAGAATCTACAGGGAACTCAAACTAATCAATTAGAAGAGAATAAATAACCCCATTTCTATGTGAGCAAGAGACTTGAACAGAAACTTCTCTGATGAAGACATGCGCATGGCTTACAAACACATGAAAAAAGGCTCATCATCCTTAATCATCAGAGAAATGCAAATCAAAACCACTTTGAGATATCACCTAACTCCAGTAAGATTAGCCCACATCATAAAATCCCCAAACTACAGATGTTGGTGTGGATATGGAGAGAAGGGAACACTTCTACACTGCTGGTGGGAATGCAGGCTAATACAACCTTTTTGAAAAGAAGTTTGGAGAATACTCAAGGAACTAAAAGTAGACATACTGTTAGATCCTGCAATTTCTCTACTTGCTATGTACCCAGATGATCAAAAATCATTTTACAACAAAAACATTTACACCAGAATGTTTACTGCAGCCCAATTCATAATAGCCAAGACATGGAAACAGCCCAAGTGCCCATCGACCCATGAATGGATTAACAAATTGTGGTATATGTACACCATGGAATACTATGCAGCCATAAAAAGATGGAGACTTCACATCTTTTATGTTTACCTGGATGGAGCTGGAA
>CAUYQV010012820.1:0-22240 GCA_963574575.1 Galagoides demidoff | reverse complement strand
TAATGCAAACATGGGGTACAGTGTAGTGTTTTCATATACAATTTGAAATATTTTCATCAAACTGGTTAACATAGACTTTATGTCATTTACTTAGTTATTGTGTTAAAACATTTATACTCTAGTTCTAGAAAAATTCACTTGTACCCTTGAAAGACAGACCATATAGGTGATCTTTCCAATCACCCTCCCTCCACCCATCTGCCCTTCTCCTCTCCCTTCCCCCACCACCTTCCCATATTCTTGGGCTAGAATTAGGTTATAGCATTCATTTGAGAACTATAAATTAGTTTTATAACAGGGCTGTGTACATTGGATACTTCTTCCATTCTTGTGATACTTTGCTAAGAAGAACATTTTCCAGTTTCATCCATGTAAAGATGAAGGAGGTAAAGTCTCTATCTTTCTTTAGGGCTGTGTAGTATTCCATGGTGTACATATACCACAGTTTATTGATCCATTCGTGGATTGATGGTCACTTGGGCTTCTTCCATGACCTGGCAATTATGAATTGGGCTGCAATAAACATTCTGATACAAATATCTTTATTGTAATGTGATTTTTTATCTTCTGGGTATATACCTAATAGGAATTGTAGGATCGAATGGCAGGTCAATTTTTAGTTCTCTAAGTGTTCTCCAGACATCTTTCTAAAAGAAAGATATCAGTTTGCAATCCGAACAGCAGTGTAAAAGTGTTCCCTTTTCTCCACATCCACACCAGCAACTCTGGTTTTGGAATTTTCTGATATGGACTAATCTTACTGGAGTTAGGGGATATTTCAAAGTAGTTTTGATTTGCATTTCTCTAATGATTAAGGATGATGAGTATTTTTTCATATATCTATAGGCCACACGCCTATCTTCTTTGGTGAAATTCCTCTTCAAGTCCCTTTGACCCTGCGATAGGGCGATAGGATCACTTGTTTTTTTTTTGTTTTTTGTTTTTTTTTTTGCTAATGTGTTTGAGTTCTCTATGGATTCTGGTTATTAAACCTTTATCGGAGACAAAGCCTGCAAATATTTTCTCCCACTCAGAGGGCTGTCTGCTTGCTTTACTTATTATGTTCTTGGCTGTGCAGAAGCTCTTTAGTTTGATCAGGTCCAAATAGTGTATTTTTGATGTTGCTTCAATTGCCTGTGGTGCAGGTCCATCTCATAAAAAATTTGCCCAGGTTGATTTCTTCAAGTGTTTTCCCTACACTTTCTTCTAGAATTTTTATGGTTTCATGTATTAAGTTTAAGTCCTTAATCCAGTGAGAATATATCTTAGGTAATGGTGAAAGGTGTGGATCCAGTTTCAGTCTTCTACAAGTTGCCAACCAGTTTGCCCAGCACCATTTGTTAAATACGGAATCTTTTCCCCACTCAAAGTTTTTAATTGGTTTGTCAAAGATGAGGTACTGGGACGTAGCTGGATTCATCTGTTGGCTTTCTATTCTTTTGCATACATCTACCTCTCTGTTTTTGTGCCAATACCATGCTGTTTTAAGCACTATAGATTTATAGTATAGTCTGAGGTCTGGTAGTGTGATTCCTTTTGCTTTATTTTTATTCCTGAGTAATATCTTGGCTGTTCAAGGTTTTTTCTGATTCCATATAAAACGAAGTATTATTTTCTCAAGACCTTTAAAGTATGACAGTGGGGCTTTAATGGGGATGACATTAAAATTGTACATTGCTTTGGGTAATATGGCCATTTTAACAATGTTGATTTTTCCTAGCCATGAGCATGGTATATTTTTCCATTTGTTAACATTTTTGGCTGTTTCTTTTCTTAGAGTTTCATAGTTCTTTTTATAGAGATCTTTCACATCCTTTGTTAGGTAGACTCCCAAATATTTCATTTTCTTTGGCACTACTATGAATGGAATAAAGACCTTGACTATTTTGTCAGCTTGGCTTCTGTTGGTATATATAAAGGCTACAGATTTATGAGTGTTGATTTTGTATCCTGATATGCCACTGTATTCCTTGATCACTTCTAAGAGTTTTTTAGTTGAATCCCTGGTGTTTTCCAGATATACAATCATATCATCTGCGAAAAGTGAAAGTTTAATTTCTTCTGTTCATATGTGGATACCCTTAATCATTTTTTCTTCCCAAATTACAATAGCTAGAACTTCCACTACAATATTGAATAGCAATGGGGGCTATGGGCAACCTTTCCTGGTTCTTCATCTGAGTGGAAATGATTTCAATTTAACTCCATGCAATACAATATTGGCTGCGGGTTTACTAAAGATGGCCTCTATCAGCTTAAGAAACGTTCCTTCTATACCAATTTTCTTAAATGTTCTAATCATGAAGGGATGCTGGATGCTATCAAAAGCTTTTTCTGCATCGATTGAGAGAATCATATGCTCTTTGTTTTTTGATTTGTTTAGGTGACAAATCACATTTATAGATTTTCATATGTTGAACCATCCTTGAGATCCTGGGATAAAACCCACTTGGTCTTGGTGTATAATTTGTTTGATATGTTACTGGATTCTATTTGTTAGAATCTTGTTGAATATTTTCACATCAATATTCATTAGTGACATTGGTCTATAATTTTCTTTTCTTGTTGGGTCTTTGCCTGGTTTGGGGTTCAAATTGATGTTTGCTTCATAGAATATGTTGGGTAGTATTCCGTCTTTTTCAATATATTGGAAAAGGTTGAATAATATAGATACTAGTTTCTCTTTAAAGTTTTGGTAGAATTCTGACGTGAAGCCATTTGGTCCTGGGCTTTTCTTTTTTTGGGATATTTTGTATAGTTAATGCTATTTCAGAACTTGATATAGGCCTATTCAAAATTTCCACTAAATTCTGGCTAAGTTTTGGGAGATGGCGTGCTTCCAAGTATTTGGTGATTTCTTTTAGATTTTCACATTTCTGGGAATAAAGTTTCTTATAATATTCTTGGAGGATTTTTATAATTTCTAGGGGGGTCTGTTGTTATTTCATCTTTACCATTTCTGATTGATGAGATTAGAGATTTTACTGTTTTTTTTTCCTTGGTTAGGTTGGCCAATGGTTTATTTATTTTATTAACGTTTTCAATAAACCAACTTTTGGATTTATCGATTTGTTCTATAATCCTTTTTTTTCCATTTAATTTAATCCTGCTCTAATTTTGGTTATTTCTTCTCCTCTACTGGGTTTGGGATTGGACTGTTCTTCCTTTTCCAGTTGCTTGAGATGTCCCATTAAATTGTTAACTTCCTCTCTTTCCCTTCTCTTGAGGAAGGCTTGCAGAGCTATAAATTTCCCTGTTACTACTGCCTTTGCAGTATCCCAGAGGTTCTGACAATTCATGTCTTCATTGTCATTCTGTTCTAAAAATTGGTAATTTCCTTCTTGATCTCGTCTCTGACCCATCTATCATTCAGCATAAGGTTATTTAGCTTCCATGTTTTTGTATGAGATTGCAGATTCCTCTTGTTACTGAGTTAAATTTTTATTCTATGATGGACTGAGAAGATGCATGGAATAATTTCTATTCTTTTAAATTTACTGAGGTTAGACTTATGGCCTAAGATGTGATCCATTTTGTAGTATGTTCCATGGAATGAAGAGTAAAATGTTCATTCAGTTTTGTTTGGATGAAATGTTCTGTAGATGTCAGTTAGGTCCAAATGATGAATAGTTAACTTTAAATCTAAAATTTCCTTGCTAAGTTTCTTATTGGAGGATTGATCCAACACTGCCAAAGGAGTGTTAAAATCTCTAACTATTATACAGCTGGGAGAGATCAAGTTGCTCATGCCTGTTAGAGTATCTCTTATAAATTGAGGTGCATTCTGTTTGGGTGCATAGATATTGATACTTGAAATCTCATCATCTTGGGTGTTACCATTGACAAATGAAAAATGGCCATACTTATATTTGCTTAGTTTTGTTGTTTTAAAACCTATTGTATCTGAAAATAAATTTGCAACACTTGCTTTTTTCTTCTTTCCATTTGCTTGGAATATAGATGACCATCCCCTCACCCTGAGACTGTATTTGTCTTTTAAAGTAATATGTGATTCTTGGGTACAACAGATATCTGGTCTGAGTTTCTGTATCCAATCAATGAATCTGTGCCTCTTTAAAGGGCAGTTTAGGCCATTCACATTGATTGAAATTATTGATAGATTTGGTAAGATATTGGTCTTCAAGTTGCTCGAAAGTCCAGTAGACATTTTTAATTCTTTTGCCACTGTGAAAGTTGGAATTTGATCAAAAGTTTCTGGTTGAGTTTACTTTTGTAGTGGGGGATTGCAATGGTCATTATGGAGGATAGGTTTGAGAATTTCCTGAGGAACTGGTTTAGTTATGGCAAATTTCTTCAACATGTGAATATCATTAAAGTATTTAATTTCTCCATCATAGATGAAACTCAGTTTAGCTAGTTATAGGATCCTGGGTTGGAAGTTGTTTTGTTTTAGGAGATTAAAAGTTGCTAACCATCCTCTTCTGGCCTGAAAGATTTCAGCAGGAAGATCTGCAGTCATTCTAATACTCTTTCCTTTGTAGGTTATGGTTTTCTTGCATCTAACTTCTTTCAGAATTCTTTCTTTCATATTAACTTTAGTGAAGTTAATTATGATGTGCCTGGGGGATGTCTTGTTTGGGCTGAGTCATGCTGAGGCTCTGAAACTATCTGCTGCCTGAATTTCAGAATCTCTTGGCATGTCTGGATAGTTCTGTTTCAAAATTTCATGAAGGAAAGCCTCTGTATTTTGTGAGGCAGCTTCGTCATTTTCAGGGATTCGTATAAGGTGAATATTAGTTTTCTTCAAATTATCCCAGAACTCTCTGAGAAAAAGATCCATTTTCACTTTCCATTTCTTTTCATCTTTGCGCTCTTGGGCTTATTCAAAAGCTTTGTCTTCAATGTCAGAGATCCCTTTTCTTCAGCCTGTTCCACTCTATTACAAAGAGATTCAACCGTATTTTTCAAATCTTTGAGGGCTACAAACTCTTGCCTCAATGTTTCAAAATCTTTGATCATTTTATCTTTGAAATTGTTGAATTCTTGATTCATTTTTTTGAATAATTTCTTGAAGTTCTAGCTCTTTCTTTTCTTCCCTTCTGTTAATTTATTTACTATCTACGTCCTGAACTCGATTTCTGTCATCTCAACCTTCTGTTTATAGATTGGATCTTCAGATGTATCTGCCGCATCCCACCTTGAGGGCGGTTGATCTACTCTGGTATTCATACTACCAGTTTTTCCGGTGACTCCACTCCATACTGGATTTACTTCGTTTGAGTAGGTGAGCAGGTAAGAGGAAGTTGAGTTGGCAGCTCTGGGAGTATTATTTTACTAACCTTTTTGGGCAAATGCTGGGACTGGTGTCTGTACCTTTTCCCCTAGAACTTTACCAAGAATGTGAATAATGCTATGGTCTGAGAGTCTGGGGTCCTGTGTGTCTCTATCTTGTTTTTGGCTGGTCTCTTTTCTACCTTAACAAATCAATTACTCTAGCTTAAGATCTTGGCTGTGGAGAAACATCAGTGATTAAGTCACCCCTCCCCTCACAGGCGACAGTTGGAAAAGGAAATCCACAACTCCCCTAAGCCACACCCCCAGGGTGTCACTTTAGATAGTTCTCAGGTGATTGACCAGTTCAAGAGATCTAAATCAAGTGTTCCAGTCAACACTAGTCTCAAGTGGGGGCGTTCACGAGGTCTCTGGTTACTGTACAGTAGGGGTCTTCTGGAAGCTCAGGTATGACTTGCTCCACTGTTCTTTAGTGTCAGAAGGACCTACCTAGCAAAAAAATTATTTTAGGGAGGTTGATGTCTCCTTCCCCACCTTGTACCTTCCTCACACCCAGTCACTAGAGACCCCACAGGGCTGTGACCCAAGTTTCCTAATAATCGAATGTGGCAGGGCTTTGTGGCTGCCGGAATCAAAGTAGAGCCAATGCCAGCTCCACTCATTTACTACTCTTTGACCTCCTCCAGCAAAGGGACCTGAGGCCTGACTGTCTCAGGTACTCAGTGACAGCTGGATAATGTTCCACCTGAAGGCAATTTAGACCTGAGAAAATCCAGAGAGCATCAGAGATTCTCCCTCAACCACAAGTTAATTTGCCCAGGTCAAGAGATACAAACCTATTGACCTGATCAGTACCCACTCTCTGGTTGGCAAGATCACTAGGTCTCCAGCAACCAGATAATAGGAGTCTACTGGTAGCTCAAGTGTGGCTCACTCTGATGTTCTGAGGACTCAAAAAGGCCTGTTCAGTAGACGATTTGGAGTAAGGAGGCTGATGTCACTTTCCCCTCCTTACTCGCCCTTCGCCACCAGACTCTGGTAATCTCAGTCTCTGGTAACCCAACTACCAGTCTCTGTTAAACCAGACTCTGTAACCTGGTCCTGTCCAATAGGCGAGTGAGTCAGGGTTTTGTGCTTACCAGAGACCAGGTAAAGTCAATGAGTTCATCAGGGTTTTGTGCCTGCCAGAGTCCAAGTAATGTCAATGCCTCCTCCACTTGGTGACCACTCTTTGTCACCAGCCAGCGGAGATAGTTGAAGCCTATCTGCCTCAGGCACTCAATGAAAGCTGGAGAATATTGCACCTGGGCTCTATCTAAATCTGGAATTTGTTTTCTTGAAGTTGTGTTTGGCCTCAGTGGGGAATTTATCTATCTCTTCTCTGAGATCAGCTCCCCACCTTCAGCTTCATTGGGTTCTTCTGGCAGTTGTCTCTCCCTGAACTGGAGTTTATGTTGAAAGCTAGCTCCAATCAGCTCTCGTCCCCTGTTGCTCCATATTCTTATTGAATGTGAAAATTGGAGTTAGGGAATATAGCCAACCCAAGGATTTACCAAAGTATAAAACACATTGAAACCAATAGGACAAATAAATAGACTAAAATGCTACCAGACACTCAGAAACAAGTAAACAAACAGACAAAAAAGAAAACAAAACAAAAGACAAACCAACCAACCAACAAACAAACAGAAAAAAGATAGTAGTAATAAAAGATAACCACAAAAATGGTGTTCATAAAATGAAAGAAAAAACAAAAAAGCAAAAAAAAACCCAAACCAACAAAGAAGAAAAAAATAAAAAAAAGGAGGGCACTGCTAAGAAAAATACTGTTCTTTTGAATATATATGAACAAAATCACTGTATAAATGTGGTGGGGTTCCAGTTTAATGGGAATAGTTATGCTGCAATATACTTTCTAGACAGCAGGTGGTGATGTGAGTGGTTCCCAGGTTGAAACAACAACAACAAAAAAAGGGTGAGTCTTTGCTGGCAGGTTGGACAGATTCTTCCTACAACAGTTCCCATAAAGTGTAGGGCATCCTGGGATAGCTTCAGATGCTGGATGGCTGGCTGCAGGTGGGATTTGACTCTCCATGCTCCTGGAAGTGGTGTTATGGAGACTCCCATATTTGGATTTTTAAATTACATATGGTTCCTGGCTAGCCACCCTCTCCTATCTGTCCTCCAAACTCAGCAGATGAGTCCACACTTTGCCAGATTTTCCACTCAACTCCTAGGTTCCCCTCGAACATGAAATTGTTATAGTCCATGGGAAAAAGGCTGGGTGCTTTTTGCACCCATTTTCAGTCCATTTCTGGGGCGGGGGGGAGCAGCTGGTTGCCTCTGGTTCCCGCTGTGGTGCACACAAATGGCAGCGCACACAAAAGACTTTTCGGTGTTTGTAGGAAGGGAACTGATTCCCCCTGTGGGTCATCGTGTCAGTGCAGCTCGACACAGACTTCCAAAATTATAGGATGGATCCATTTCTGAGTGGAGTCCCTCCCCCTCAAATTTCTGTCCGATTGCCTGGATCCCTGATGCCCCAAACCATGTCCATATGGTTCCCATTTCTGGCTGCCAAATTCTGCTCGGGAGTCCATGCCTCACCACTCTCCCCCAGAAACACTCAAACTCCCCATGTATTGGGCACAGAAGTCCTTTGTGGGGGAGGGATTGTTTTCTGCCTCTTCGGGCGTCAGCTGCAGACTTGCTGCTGCCAGGCACAGCTAACACTGGTCGCAGCTGGCACCATTTCAGCTGATGCCCTGAGTTTATTCTGGCAGACACCGTAGTTCTGGACTACCCTTCCAATCCAGCAATTCACCTCCTTGCTGCATGCCATGCACTGCTTGTCCATGCCAGTATTCCATATGCAGAAAGATCCAGCCCCCCTAATCTCATCTGAAACTGCAAGGAGAGTTGACCCAGGGATGCATCCTCTCTGCCGTCTTGCTCCACCTCCAGGAAGTTAACACCTTAATGGGACATCTCAAACAACTGAAAATAGAAGAACATTCCAATTCCAAACCCAGCGGAAGAAAAGAAATAGCCAAAATTAGAGCAGAATTGAATTAAATCAAAAACAAAAGAATTATACAACAGAGCAATAAATCAAAAAGTTGGTTTATTGAAAAGGTCAATAAGATAAATAAACCTTTGGCCAACCTAATCAAGAAAAAAAAAGAGTAAAATCACTAGTTTCATCAGTCAGAAATGGTAAAGGCGAAATAACAATAGACCCCTTAGAAATTCAAACAATCCTTAATAAATATTACTGGAAACTTTATTCTCAGAAATATGAAAATCTGAAAGAAATTGACCAATACAAGGAAGCATGCCACCTTCCAAGACTTAGCCAGAATGAAGTGGAAACGATGAACAGGCCTATATCAAGTTCTGAAATAGCATCAACTATACAAAGTCTCCCTAAAAAGAGAAATGCCTAGGACCAGATGGCTTCATGTGAGAATTCTACCAACCTTTAAAGAGGATCTAGTACCTATACTACTTAACCTTTTCCAAAATATAGAAAAATATGGAATACTACCCAACACATTCTATGAAGCAAACATCACTTTGAACCCCAAACCAGGAGAGGACCCAACAAAAAAAGAAAATTACAGACCAATATCACTAATGAAAATTGATGTGAAAATATTCAACAAGATCGTAACAAACAGAATCCAGTAACATATCAAACAAATTGTACACTACAACCAAGTGGGTTTTATTCCAGGATCTCAAGGCTGGTTCAACATCTGTAATCTATAAATGTAATTCATCACATAAACAAACTAAAAAGCAAAGACCATATAATTCTCTCAATTGATGCAGAAAAAGCTTTTTATATTATCCAGTATCCCTTCATTGTCAGAAAACTTATGAAAACTGGCATAGCAGGGACATTTCTCAAATTGATATAGACCATCTACATCAAACCCACAGCCAATATCGTATTGAATGGAGTTAAATTCAAATCATTTAAACACAGATCTTGAACCAGGTAAGGTTGCCCATTTTCTGCATTGCTCTTTAACATCGTAATGGAAATTTTAGCCATCACAATTAGGAAAAAAAAAGGCAATCAAGGTTATCCATATAGGATCAGAAGAGATTAAACATTCCCTTTTCACAGATGACATGATTGTATACCTGGAATACACCAGGGATTCTACTACAAAACTCTTAGAAGTGGAAGTGATCAAGGAATATAGCAGCATCTCAGGCTACAAAATCAGCATTCATAAATTGGTAGCCTTTATATAAACTAACAACAGTCAGGCTAAAAATAGTCAAAAACTCTGTTCTGTTTACAGTAGTGCCAAAGAAGATGAAATATCTGGGAGTTTACCTAAGAAAGATGTGAAAGACATTTATAAAGAGAACTATGAAACTACAAGAAAAGAAATAGATGAAAATGTTAACAAATGGAAAAACATACTATGCTCATAGCTGGGAAGAATTAACATTGTTAAAATGTCCATACTACCCAAAGCAATACATAATTTTAATGCAATTTTTATTAAAATTCCATTGTCATACTTTAAAGATCTTGAAAAAATAATACTTCGTTTTATATGGAATCAGAAAAAAATCTCAAATAGCCAAGACATTACTCAGAAATAAAAACAAAGCAGGAGGAATCATGCTACTGGACATAAGACTATACTATAAATCTATAGTGATCAAAACAGCATGGTATTGGCAGAAAAACGGAGAGTTAGATGTATGAAAGAGAATAGAGAACCAAGAGATGATTCCAGCTACTTACTGTTATTTGATCTTTGACAAGCCAATAAGAAACATTGAGTGGGGAAAAGACTCCCTATTTAACAAATGGTGCTGGGTGAACTGTCTGGCAACCTGCAGAAAGCTGAAACTGGATCCACACTTTTCACCACTAACTAAGATTGACTCCCATTGGATTAAAGACTTAAAAATAAGAAATGAAAATATAAAAATACTAGAAGAAAGTGTAGGGAAAACCCTTGAAGAAATTGGCCTGGGCCAAAATTTTATCAAGAGGAACCCCCCTCCCCAGGGCAATTGAAGCAACATCAAAAATACACTACTGGGACCTCATCAAATTAAATGCTTCTGCACAGCCAAAAGCTCAGTACGTAAAGTAAGCAGACAGCCCTCAGAATGGGAGAAGATATTTGCTGGTTATGTCTCTAACAAAGGTTTAATAAGCAGAATCCATAGAGAACTCAAACATATTAGCAAGAAGAGAAAAAGTCATCCCCTCACAGGGTAGGCAAGGGACATGAAGAGAAACTTCTCTGAAAAAGACAGGCACATGGCCTACAAACATATGAAAAAATGCTCACCATCCTTAATCATCAGAGAAATGCAAATAAAAACTACTCTGAGATATCATCTAATACCTGTAAGATTAACCCATATCACAAAATTCCATAATCACAGATTCTGGCATGGTTGTTGAGAAAAGGGAAAACTTCTACACTACTGTGGGAATCCAAACTTATACATTCTTTTTTGAAAGACACCTGGAGAATACTTAAGGAACTAAAAACAGACCTGCCATTTGATCCTATAATTCGTCTATTAGGTATATATCCAGAAGACCAAAAATCACACTGCAATAAAGATATTTGTATCAGAATGTTCATTGCAGCCCAATTCATAATTTCTAGGTCATGGAAGAAGCCCAAGAGCCCATCAATCTACAAATGGATCAATAAATTGTGATATATGTATACCATGGAATACTATGCAGCCATTAAGAGAGATGGAGAGTTTACCTCCTTCATGTTTACATGGATGGAGCTGGAAAATATTCTTCTTAGCAAAGTATCCCAAGAATGGAAGAAAAAATATCCAATGTACTCAGCCCTACTATGAAACTAATTTATAGGTTTCATAGGAAAGCTATAACCCAATTTTAAGCAAGGAATATGGAGAGTTGGGAAAGGGCAGGGGAGGGGAATGGGAAGGGTGGGGATAGGGAGGGTGATTGGTTGGATCAAGCCTATAGTTTATCCTATAAGGTTACATGTGAATCTCTCTAAATGTAGAATATAAACATTTTAGTACAATAACTAAGAAAAAGACATGAAGGCTATGTTAACCAGTTGAATTAAAGTATTTCAAATTGTATACAGAAATAGTACACTGTACCCCATGATAGTATTAATGTATACTGCTATGATTTAATTAAAAAAATAAAAAAAATACAATGAAACACTGTCATTCTGACTCCAACCAACAGGAGTTGAAAATTAGAATTGTTTTGGAGACATGATCAGAATAAAAAAATACATTGATGAGTCAAACAAGTAATTAAAGAATATATGACTCTCTATTGTTTAATTCTTGAAAGATGAGAAACTAAAAGGAAGTTAGTTAGGTTAACTAATAAGAGGAAGACCAAAAAATGATATAAAGGCAGTTAGAAGTCTATAAAGCAACCTAATAAAATGAAACAGTCAGATATTCATGTAGGGTTAGCAGGCTTAGTAAATAAAATACAGAATGGTAATGTTAGATTTAAATGTCAGAGTAACATTTTTTAGTGTACATTTTTTTCTAAAAATATTTAATTATATTTGATAAACACATGAAAAAAATCTTTATAAAAATTCAAATTTTACTGTGTATCTGGTATCTTATCTCAAGTCATGAGGAGAGTAAAGAATTGGGCCTTTAGCTGTGCCAAGGCAAAAATTATAAGTTTATGGATGTTTCCACTCTTTGCCCTTTTTCTGAAGTCTAAAAAAGTTTATAGGTTTGCTATTTCAGTTATTCTCTCCTCCTACACTCTGAAGAGGTTATTGTTAGGTTGCTAGGCTGCCAAGTTCTGTGGACTTTATGATGCAGATTCAAAAGAACCGTGAGAGTAGTATAAGTGGAGAGATAGAGTGCAGAGGAAAAGGAGAATAGGCGAGGCCTAGTGAAACACATCTTTTGGCTGGAATTTCTAATAGTGAGAATGGAGGTGAAGGGTGAGTTGAAAATTAAATGAAAAATGTTAGTATTTTAATAAGTATTTGTAGTCTTTGTGTCTATTTTATAGTATTTAAGCAAATATTTTTAAATTATCTTGGTTTGCTTGATTTACTCCTCATTGATAGAGATGCTACTCTGAGATTTGTCCCTCTAGGTCAGGGCTTCCATATGTTCACATGTTTCTGTAACATGTCTCAAATAGAGAAGAGTATCTTCTTTTATTTGTCAGTCAACTTTTCTAGGGGTTAAAATATTTTAAAAGTAAAATTTTGAAGGTCTGGGAGGCTGAAGCAGGTTGATCATTTGAGCTCACAAGTTCAAGATCAGCCTGAGCAAGAGCAAGACACCTCTTGCTCTTAAACAATAGCTGGACATTGTCACAGACACCTGTAGTACTAGCTACTTGGAAGTCTGAGGCAAGAGTATCACTTGAGCCCAAGAGTTTGAGGTTGCTGTGAGCTATGAATCCATGGCACTCTACCAGGTATAAGAAAGTGAGACTCTGTCTCACAAATAAAAATAATAATAATAATAATGACAATAACAATAATAATAATTTGAAGGAAGAGGAGATGTGAAAATTCTTTAAATGAAGGATTAGAATATAATTAATGGCTTTCTACCACTTGTGATTACCACAGGCTCAGAAAGCTTATGTAGTTAAGACTTTTTCATAAGAGATAAACTGAAGTTGTAGAGTGGAGAGTTTGTCAACAGGATAAAATTGGACTTTCATATAAAAAAATGTTTTGACTGAGCTGATGAGTCATTAATTAACACACTTAGATGTAAAATTTTTGGTAGAAGGAATATACGTCCATTCCAGAGCATGTGGGCATTGGATGACACATTTTAAATAGAATACAAGCAAACTCCCCTCAATTTGGAGGGATATCAAATCTGATTTTGAAATGTTCAAAGTAGCTAAGTTCTTTCTAAACTCCATATATATCTTCTATACCTCAACAAAACTTATATGTAAAGATTTGAACCAGAAGAGAATATCTAAAAACACTAACTAATTATTAGTGGTTATTATACTAATAGTGTTATTTAGTTCCAGATTTTCTTAATATAACTTTTTACAAAATTAAGAAAGGATAAACAGAAATATTGTGTTTCCTCAGGGCCACAGTTATCAACTAAAAGGTGTTTAACTTTAAGAATTTTAAATATTATAATCTTAATAACCATTAGGTACATTTAGCTTCGTGAATTCCAAAAATTTTGTGTGTTTTTTTAAATAAACACATATTTCAGTGAATATAGAGAATATGCTATATATATTGCTCTAAGTGAGTAAATCATGCCAAATATAATAGAAAATAGAAGATTGTATTGTTAAAATAGACATGTTTTATTGAGTTATTAGAAAATGATAAAGTAATAATGAAGACATGACTCTTGACTATTTCTGAACATAATTCTGGGCATAAAAAATAAAGATTAGAAAGTTTCATGCTTCTTGTGCAATTCTGATGAGAATTTTTTAAGTGAGCTATAATTGTCCTTCATCATAGTTTTCTGATGTAACTACTTTGCAGAGGACAATAAACTATTGGATATAATATATACCCTATTTGTTGACAAATCATAATACAATCCAATATCATAAATATTTGTGAAAATGAGCATATAACAACAGACACTGCATATATTACATATAAAATGCTACTTCAGAATGTGAAAATGAACAATGAATCTCATAGTTACCCTTGGATGTGGAAGTGGAAGACCCTATCAAAGACCAAAGCAGCCTACTTTCCTTGGGGTAGAAAGTTAGAGGAGATGATTATTCTCCATTTGCTTCATGACAATATTTTGACTTCTTTTCAGAATACATGTGACAAGATGTAGATGAACACTAGGAACTTCAGTTCCCAACAAATTATTGGATCTCAGCCTTACTGAGAAGCAGCAAGTCACATTATCCTCAAATTTTGTGAGATTAATTTACTTTGATATCCTTTAAAATGTAGACATTGTTCAATGTTTTACCTTGATTATACTGCTAATACTAAAATGTATTGCTAGAAAGCTCCTCTAATTATTGATTTAAGAAAATAAAAGTCAGTAAAGTATATCAAGGCCTTAAAATATGCCTGTGAAATTTAGGGGATGTATTAGGACGATGAGAAATAAAGGAAAGGAGAAGTAGACCAGAGAGGATCAAGAAATGAGTACTGGGTGGTGCCTTTGGCTCTAGGAGTAGGGCACCAGCCCCATATGCTGGAGGTGGCAGATTCAGGCCCAGCCTCGGCAAAACAAACAAACAAACAAACAAACAAAAAACCTGCAAAAGGATACCTTGTTATCCCCCCCCCCAAAAAATGGATGGCTAATAAATAAATAAGTAAATAAAAAATTTTAAAAAATGAGTATTTATGGTTTCATAATGGCATAAATGTATTTATGATATATGTACAAATGACTTAATAAAAAAATGAGTATTTATGAATGTCTATGTTTAAAAGTTAGAGGGAAAAATAAAGTTAGAAATAATTTTAAAAGAAAGTTTAAAAGACATAAATGAAATAAAGATGAAATAAGGATAGTAAACGATCATATGGTAACATAAGTCAAGGAATGGCATCCTTAAAATTAGGAGAAGATAAGGAGTATACACTTTTGTGATCTTAGGACAGCATTAGACTATGAAAGATACAGATTAAAATCATATTTTAATCACTGCCTTCAATGAAATGTCTATTTGTTAGAAAAACAGTTATATTTGAATTCATATCAAACTTTGGGGGAACAATTAAAATTAAATTGATGAGAAGAGAGCGTGAAATAACTAAAGCTCAACAGTAGAATAGAAAAGGTATGCTGAATGACTAAAGAAAAGCAATCATGGCAGGAGAGATGGATGGTTAGTCAGACTGGGGAGGGTTTCTGAAGGCAGCATTATGAGACAAGGGCCTACATTTTCTATTTTTAAATCCAGGTGACCTATTCATAAACTATTCCCAGGTTAACTCATAAAAGCTAGCTATGAGAAATGAAAGTTATATCAGTTAATTTCTCAAAGTCCTCCAGATTTGTTTTCAGCCTAGTCGCATTTGTCTTTTCACATCATTGCTTTCAATATGAAACAGCTCTCATATCTACATGCTCTGAAAAACTGTTCTAATTGTGAGTGTTTCAAATCCCTCATAAAAGAGAATTTTAAGCACAGAGTTCAATAGAATTCGGATACACTGAAGGTGTTTAAGCAGGTAAATGGCACAAGTAAAGAAATAGGTAATAGGAGAGTGGTGATAGGAAGGTGGCAAAAGGAGAGTTTTAAATCAGGGAAATCAGCTGCTATCAGAAGTAAAGCAATCATGAGGTGATAACCAGCTTGACTACTGCTGAGGTAGTGAGAATAAAAATAAGTGTGAAATTTGAAAGATATTTTAACAAATGAACTCAAAGTTTAGACTTCAGTCATCAGCATCCTACCATCTTACCTGCCCTGCCTTCCCTTCTCACATAATTCACAATTCCACATCTTTTAGGAGCATTATTTAAAAAGAGCAGATTTAAAACAACAGCATCAACAAAAGAAAAATTCCAGAAGAACAGCTTGTTCTTTATGCAAATTCAATTATAGTATTTCATTTTTACATAGGTCTTAATTCTCTCTTAAACATATGTATTGTTAATAACTGCCTTGAACTTTACTATCATTTTAAACACCCAGGTTGGGTGTAAGATCCATCTTACTCAATGAAAATTCTATTTAATTCACCTTTTAAAAGAGAATAATTGGGCTTCCTATTCAAAACTGTGTATGAGTATACTGCTGAGTACCTTTCTAAAACAGCCAAATGCGAGGTTATGTTATTTTAACTTTAATTATAACTTAATTATACTAATTCTATAACTAAGTAATAAGAATATGTATTTAATAGAAGAGTTATATTTGCTTTTAGTTTTAACTTTACCTTATTTTATTTTGTGGGCTTGTAACTCTAAAAAAATATATGTGGTTGTGAGAAAACACAGGAATAGCACACCACATGCTTTTTGCAAACCTAAGGAAATGACTTCTTATAAGGAAAGGTTAAACATTCCTCAATTTAATAAATCTTTTTCTTCTTTCTTCACAAATAGAACCCAGGATGACTTCTCCTACTAAAGAAGTAAGTGATCCAGGTGATAGTGCTCTCAAAAATTCTGAGGCTCCAAATGACTGCAGTACAGACATAGAGCCTCCATCTGTAGATCCCAATATTATCTCTCAGGTGGAGACAAACCCAATCAATAGGGAACCAGGTCCATCAACAACCCAGGAGGATGTTGCTCCTCCAGAAGCAGAAAACATTGAGCTTGAGGTGGATAAGATTCAAAAAGACATTGAAAAAGAAGATAGAAAAGAAGAAGAGTCTCTTCTAATTCAGATACCCATTCCTAGAAAGTGGATTTTTCTTATGTCAGGATTAGAGAGAATTACATCTATGAGTATTCCATTAGTAAAAATTGATAAAAGAAATTCATTAGCTGATAGATCAAGATTCTACTCAGGGAACATGGATATAGAAGCAAGTGATTTCCGTCATAGTGGCATAAATTACAAAATTCCTCTCCAACTTTCAATTTCATGGAGAATCCCATTCATTAATAATTATGAGATAAGAAGAATGATTCTTCGTCTTTTCTGTGGGAGACACTTCTCTCAGGCTACAGTTCGTCCAAATACCTTGTGGGTAAAGCAAAAATATATAGCATTTATTCCTCGCCCAAATGTCCTCATCCATGGTGAGAGAGCAATAATATTCGGAAGGCCTTTAAGGGTGTACTACTACCGTCCCCTCATTGAAAGAATGACATCAGGAAAATTTTACAAATCAATGGATACCAAATGGAAGGATGGATTCCACATTTTTCTGAGGCCTGTATTCTATGTTCCACGGACCCAAATTCAAAGCACATTCAATAGAAAAGCTTTTGAAGATCATTTAAGATCTCACCATAACATGAGGGTTGTGATCATAAGCACCAATAGTGGTTGGAAATACCTGTGTCCTATATGCGGGAGTAGTTTCAACAATTTTGTTGAATTTAGACAGCATTCATGCAACTTTCCTGGGAATTAAATGAAGATGGGATGAATTCATTTTAAAATGTAACTTCTAAAACTTCATAATTTGACTAACAAAGTGAGAAAAAAATTGCATGAAAATAAATTTTAGTAGCATTAGATGGAATTGCATAAAGGAACACAAACTAATAAGATTTATCAGTAAAAAAGAAAAAGATACACCTTTGGGGATAGAGGAAACTTCTGTTTATAATATGCTTTTATGAACTGACCATCAAAATATCAGGGCCTTGATCTGTATTGAGTCAGCATTTAAAAATGTTTTCACTTTCTTATCATCCATTTCCACAGATAAGAATACTGTTAACAGATTCCAGGTTAACAGAATCCTAACAAAAATAGCAAATATATATTGGAGGGCTAGATAAAGTCCTATCAGGTGTTTCCAGAGATTCAGTGAAATTTAATATCTGAAATGTTCCCCATAAATTCAATAAAAATCATTTTAAAAATATTGAAATTTGTATTCTGTGCTTATATCCAGATAAATATCCCTATGCCTCAAAAAAAGTTTCATAGCACTTGCATATGGAATATAGAGGTAATTTTTTAAATTAATTTTTAATTAAATCATAATTGTATATATTTCTGTGGTAAGTACATGTGATGATTTGATATATAATGTGGAGTGATTAAATCAAACTGATTAACCTAACCATGATCTCACTTGTTTTTTGTGGTAAGACATTTAAAATATATTCTTAGGCTCGGCACCTGTGGCTCAAGCGGCTAAGGTGCCAGCCACATACACCTATGGTGGCGGGTTGGAAGCCCGGCCCGCCAAACAACAACGACAGCTGCAATCAAAAAATAGCCGGGCATTATGGCAGGCGCCTGTGGTCCCAGCTACTTGGCTGAGGCAGTAGACTCGCTTGAGCCCAGGAGTTGGAGGTTGCTGTGAGCTGTGATGCCATGGCACTCTACCCAGGGGGATAGCTTGAGGCCCTGTCTCAAAAAAAAAATAAAAATAAAAATAAAAATAAAATTTATTCTTAGTTTGAAATATAAACTTGCATTGTGCACATTAGTTGAGATTCCACCAAATGTCCTCCTTCTTCCCACCAATTGCCCTAAACCCTTTCCCTCCTTTCTCCCTCCTCACCCCTCCCCCATAATAAACTATAATAGTGTTTTATAATCTGTATGACTGTGTATTTATATATTGGTTTCATAATAGTATTGAATATGTTGGATACTTTTTTTCCTTTTCATGAGATATTTTTTTAAGAAGAAGAGGTTCCAACTCCATCTATGTAAACATAAAAGATATAAAGTCTCCATCTCTTTTGTGGCTGAGTAGTATTCCATGGTGTTTATATACCTCAATTTGTTAATCCATTTGTGGGCTTATGGGCATGTGGATTGCTTCCATGACTTGGCAATCATGAATTGGGATGCAACAAACATTTTGGTGCAAATATCTTTGTGGTAAAAGAATTTTTATTCTTCTCAGTAGATGCTTAGTAATGGAATTGTAGGATCAAATGGAATGTCAACTTTTAGTTTTTTGAGGAGTCTCCATACTTCTTTCCATAAAGGTTGTATTACTTTGCAATCCCACCAGCAGTGTAGAAGTGTTCCCTTCTCTCCACACTCATGCCAGTATCTCCAGTTTGGGGACTTTGTAATGTAAGCTAATCTCACTGGATTTGGGTGATATCTCGAAGTGGTTTTGATTTGCATTTTTCTGATGATTAAAGACGATGCATATGTTTTTAAATGTTTCTTGGCCATTCGTTTGTCATCTTCAGAGAAGTTTCTGTTCAAGTTATTTGTCCACAAAGAAATAGGGTTGTTTACTCTTTTCTTATTGATTAGTTTGAGTTCTTTGTGGATTCTTATTATCAGACTTTTGTCAGAATAATAACATGCAATATCTTTTCCTATTCTGAAGGTTATCTTAAGTTGTAGTGCCCTTACCTTTACAGAAGCTTTTTACCTTGATCAAATACCAGTTATTTGTTTTTTGGTCTTGTTGCAATTGCCGGTGGGGGTCTTCCTCATCAAACACTTTTTCCAGGCCAATATCTTCAAGCATTTTCCCTGGACTCTTTTCTAGTATTTTTATAGTTTCATGTTTTTAATTTAAATGTTTTATCAAACAAGAATCAAGTCTTTTTGGGAGGTGTGGGTCCAGTTTCATCCTTCTACAAGTGACTAACCAGATCTCCCAGGACCATTTATTAAACAGCGATTCTTTTCCACAATTTATGTTTTTCTTAGGTTTATCAAAGATCTAGTGATGACATGTAGCTGATAATGAAAAATAGAAAAAATAACTTATAGAAATTCATTTCATACAAGTTAAGCGGCTTGAGATACAAGTGAACAAATTGATAACACACAATGAAGTTGATAACATACAATTTTAAACTTTGTTTTTCGTGGTTAACACTTTCACCGTTCTCCACAATCCACTCAAATTTTGCCTTATCACTGTATACATACATGCATAAAACCCACACATTTAGGAGTTCCCTCTCACTACTTGCAGTTCAAACTTTCGTGGCTCTTCTCTCCTTTGATATGCATATTCATAATGATTAAAGTTAGGCTCTATAACTATACCATCTATTACTATTATATGTATAATATTTAATATATAATATGTATAAGACTTGATAACACACCGTAAATGCATAACATAATCATCTATAAATAATTTTATATATGTATTACATAATAAAACTCATACTTATCGGTCATTCATTTTGTGTGAGTTCTATACTAGGTTTATTTTGTGTGTGTATCTTTCAAAAATCTTATATTAAGATATTTTGTGGTAAAATTAAATGTATAGAAATAGTTCCCAAATAATTTCACGACTTTTTCAGGACACATAGTAAGTGCATGCTGTTGTCATCATATAATATTGTAATACAACTTAAATTTATTTTATTAGAAGGCCTTTTGAATATTATGCCTTATTTAATAATTATTTATGTGTAAAATAGCATATGGAATCTACTTAATTCATAGATAACTGTATTACAAAAATTCTAAACTTTCATGATAATGAAGATATTTAAGCAACATCTATAACAAGACAAATATTTTCAACTGGAAGTAAAGTTTCTGCTTCCAGATATAACTATGTACTATAAGAAGCAATGAATTGGAGTGAAACATTAAACTGATTAAGATGATTCAAGAAACCAAATAATTTTTTTTCCTTTTTTCACATTACATGCTATTTGAATTTTTATCTCATTTCCTTTTGAGTACTAAATATACTTTTACAAAATTATAAACCATCAATAGAAATTCATAAACATAAGAAAGAAAAATTATTGGATTTATCACATTTTCTAACCGGAAATAAAATAAAAACTAATAACTGACTTTCTAAAAAACTGTATTTTATGGCTCAGCGCCTATGGCTCAAGTGGCTAAGGCACCAGCCATGTACACCCAAGGTGGCGGGTTTGAATCCAGCCCAGACCCGCCAAACAATAATGACAGCTGCAACCAAAAAATAGCCAGGCATTGTGGTGGGCACCTGTGGTCCCAGCTACTGGGGAGTCTGAGGCAGGAGACTCACTTGAGCCCAGGAGTTGGAGGTTGCTGTAAGCTGTGATGCCACGGCATTCTACCTAGGGGGACAGCTTGAGGCTCTGTCTCAAAAAACAAAACAAAACGAAACAAAACTGTATTTTATTACTTTGTTGCTACCATCCATAGAAACCATATTTTCATCGACAAACTTCCCCAAAACTTGAAAACATAATTTGAATTAAAAAAAACAGGGAATTTGGTTATTATTTGAATATTCCTTTTTTTCACAAAAATGAACCAAACTATAGAATTGTAGATTCATTCTTCTGTAGCAGCCAATGTGAAATATTTTTATAGAAACCAAAAGAGGGAAATCAAATTTTACTTTAAAAAGAATGGATGAGTTAATTCAGGTCAGTGTTTAAAAAGAGAGACAATTACACCTTTAAAATGTACAAACTGACTCAATATATCACAGGTATAGAAGATATAAAGATATAAAAGATAGAGTACATATAAAATATAGAGAAACAACATACATTTCATTTATTTTTATTGTGTCAATAATTTTTGAAATCCACAAATTTTCTTAAATATGTATCAGGATAACTTCTTTACTTCACATATATGTAGCACTATCATCTAAAATAATATTTTACCTTTAATATAACCAAGACCAGCAGATTATATATTTAGCAAACATGTTTTAGGAGAAATAATCTTATAGAACCCTCCCTGAGGATGACAGTCTTTTATTATTGTACTGTTGTCAAATTTTTATTAGTTAGAATTTGAAACTATACTTTTTAATCAAAAGTTTATCTTATGAAATTTTTTTAATTTTTCATTTCTTTTTTATTTCAAGTTAAGATGAGGATACAAACAACTAGGTTAAAATGTTTGCTTTAAGAATTTTCTCCTTCACATTAACTTTAGTGAAGTTAATTATGATGTGTCTGGACGTTATCTTACTCAGGTTCAGCCGTGCTTGGGTTCAGAAACTGCTATTTGCATTTCAGACTCTCTTGGCATTTCTGGAAAGTTCTTCATAATCTCACGAAACAGAGCCTCTGTGTTTTATGGAGCAACTTCGTCACTTTCAGGAATTCCTATTGGCTTTCTTTTTCTTTTTTTTTTTTTTGTACTCACGTAATATTTTTTTTAATTAAATGATAGCTGTATACATTAATGCAAACATGGGGTACAGTGTAGTATTTTCATATACAATTTGAAATACTTTCATCAAACTGGTTAACATAGACTTCATGTCATTTGCTTAGTCATTGTGTCAAAACATTTATATTCTAGTTCTAGAAAAGTTCACTTGTATCCTTGTTAGGCAGACCATATAGGTGATCTTTCCAGTCACCCTTCCACCACCCAGCCACCCATCTCCCCTTCTCTTCCCCACCCCCTCCCCATATTCTTGGGCTAGAA
>CAUYQV010012818.1:0-19470 GCA_963574575.1 Galagoides demidoff | reverse complement strand
GAGAGAGAGAGAGAGAGAGAGAGAGACAGAGAGGGAGACACACACACAGACGTACACACACTGCTGGGAAGCCTTTAGAAATACTACGTTAATTACAAAAAATTATCATAAGGGTAAGGATGCTTAAGGGTACCAGAGTCCCCCTGGGCAAAAAGCTTCAAACAGCGTTGGGGAAGCTGAAGGAAGGTTGTTCGCACCCTCGGCTGTTTTGTGGCACCGAATCGAGGCTAAAAACCGAGTAGCCTGTCGTCTCCCAGAAATTGATCTCTCTGCCCCAACAATTGATTCTGAGCCCGGGAGTCAGGAAAACCAAAGAAAGGAGAACACTGGAGGAACGAGTTCCGCCCGCATTGAGGGGTCAGTGAGTGTGCGAAAGCAGAAATCAGCCATTTTCCAACTTCGCCTGCCCCCACCCCTCAAATACAAATTTTACATGTTGCATAGGAAATGCACGAGGTCCGGAACGAATGAATGAATGCCCGGAGGAATTAAGAAAGTCTGCGCTTTTCATTCTAAATGCTAATGGAGCTTCGCTTCCATTAATCGCCGAATTTCGGGGGCCAGGGGTCAAGCAAACAAAAGGGCACAGTGGAAAGACGGCCGGCGCTGGAAGCAAGACTAGGAGGCAGAAGGCGTTCTCAGCTGGTGGGCCAGGCAGAGGCAGGTCCCTTGCACCCAGCGGGTGGTGTCCCTGAGGGTGGGCGGCTTCGAGGCTTCGTGCCACCCAGCTGCCCGGAGAGGGCACGGTGCAGGGGGCACGTTGCGGAGGGCACAGAGTGCGGCTCTGGGGTGAACATCAACACACAGCCCGAAAGAAACTTTGTAGCTGAAAGCGCTGCTTGTCAGGCTTAGAGGAAGGATCTGGCTGCCCCAAACTCCGGCCTATAGCGCCCCCTTTGCCCAGGGTGGGCACAGCTCAAGGGTGGGAACGTGCACTGAACCCCCCCAGATTAAACCAAGCCAAAAACCTGTTGGGTGCGCAGGCCGCGAGTTTAGTCTCCCTGTGCCCCTGTGCCCCGGGCTTGCCTGCAGGAAGAGAGAAAGGGACTTGGAGTCCCCAGGTCCGGGAAACCCTCGACAGCTATCAAATGGGGGATTCCCTTGCCACCCCCATCTCCAGCCCGAGCTGCTCCGGCGGAAAGCATGCGCTCGCTGTAGCGCAGGCACAAGCGGATCTTCCCAGAGCGGTAGCGTGTGCTTCCCGTCCCCCCCGC
This sequence comes from Galagoides demidoff, assembly GCA_963574575.1. Taxonomy (NCBI): domain Eukaryota; kingdom Metazoa; phylum Chordata; class Mammalia; order Primates; family Galagidae; genus Galagoides; species Galagoides demidoff. The sequence continues at coordinate 18,256 of CAUYQV010012818.1, read as the reverse complement.
ATCTTAACTGTGGGTGTCCAGCAACGCCCCCCTCCTCCAGTGGGTGCCCTCATTCCTGTTCCACCCCAGCGGCCTTGCAAGAGTAATCTTTTTCAAGGGGTGGCCTCTGAACTCAGGTGGGCGGGGACCGCATCTTCCCAAGGAAGGGGGTCCCCTGGAGCGCCCAGAGTTTGCAGGAGAGAGCCCCGCCGCCCTTCCTACAGCCCAGCCGAGAGCCCCACCGCTCTCTCCGCCCCTCAAACGGCCGGTTACCTAGGCGAAGCCTCCGCGCCTGGAAACACGTTCCGCCGCTCCCGCTCACGGCCGCCGGGCCGGCAGCACAGAGCCTTGGGGTTGTAAATTAGGAAGAAATAACTAGCTCTGTCAAAGCTCCTTTCTTTCTCGTGGGCAGACGAAAGGAACACCCCCGTGTTCCCCTCCCGGTGGTAAAGTGTGTGGAGGAAACCGTGAAACGCACCATTGTGACCCGGGCTCCTCCGCGGAGTTTCCAACCCTGGGGTGCGGGGGCGGAGGTTGGGCGGGGGCAAGTGGAGTGGAGGAGAGACGGACAGAAAGGGAAAGACAGACATTCTCAGAAAGTCCGAGGAAGACTAGACAAACTGCGGGGGAGAAATATCTGCGAGCGCGCAGGCCGCGCAGTGGGGGCGGGTGGGCGCAGGCGGAGGGAGCGGGCGTGGAGATTGCCTTGGCCTAAGGAGTCTTTGATAGTCACATTATAAGCATCTTGTTCAGGGAAATTACTCAAATAAAGTAACTTTACGGTGCCCCGGAACCGCGTTGGGCAGCTTCCTCACTCCCCAACTCGGATCTAAAAAATACTTCCCCGTCGTGGGAAAAAGAGATCCGGGATTAGATTCACGATGGAATGAACGGCGTCCTGTACCTTTCTCCCGGCACTCTAAGGCCCTGGGATAAGAGCCCGAGATTTCTGGTTACTAAACTCCTTGCAGCATTTCCCTCTGGAGGCACACATAAAAGGCAATCTCCAAGAACGTTCTTGGAAATTAAGAGACAAATGCTTTCCCCTTCACGACTGCCCCAAAGCTGCCAGCAGGTTCAAGAGGTGCCTTTGGAAGTCAATCTCCGCAGCCTGCGCTCGCCTGACCTTCTTTCCTTTCAGGACCGGGAACTTTCATTTCTACTAACAGTAAAACATTCCGAGCAAGTTCTCCAAAAAGCGCGAGTTCTGTCAGTGAAAAGTAAACCTTGCCTGTCTCACACCGAGCCAAGGTCTGGCGGAGAGAGACAACGTCCCCACGCGTGTCGGGGCGCGGGAGTTGGCAATTACACCCCATTTACCTCCAAAGGGAAAAGTGTAAACCGACAAGTCCGCGACGCTGGGCAGACGTGCCTAGTGGAGCCCCAGGCTCATTTCAATACAATAAGCCACATTCCTACAATTACGGTCTCTTTCCTGAGGTCCTCCGAGAGCCTCTGCAAACTCTGCCCGCCACTGCCCAGACCCCTTCCCTCCCGAGCTTCCTTCCAGGGAACCTGCTCGGTGCCACCAATTAGGTACATTAACTTGGACCCACCAGAGCCCCTATTTTCAATCCTACTTAAAAGGCAGGAAAATTACTGCCGTTCATCACCGGAGCTGCAACTCCCTGCCGTTGCCGCCGCCGCCGCCGCCGAGAGCATCATTACCATGACAACTAGAGCCGAAATACCCTGAATTACATCGCTAGAGCCGCTACAGCACAAATCCCGGTCCTCCTCTTTGTTAGAAGCTTTTCGCCTCTTCGAATGGGGGGAGGAATCCCACGAGCTCTAAAGATACCCGCGGGCCAGCTACACGGGAAAAGTTTCAGATCAGAACCTACAGGCTGCTCCGCTAGCAAAGGCGAAGCGGGGAGGTGAGGTGGGGAGAGGGAACCTCACACTCAAAGTTGTCAATTTCAGGAGCGACGCTTCCCAGCAAGCCAACTTTTTAGCAAGTCCCCTTATTAACTGGGCGAATCTCATACGTACTTGAATGCTGTGGCGGTTCCGTCTTTAGAGCGAGTTTCTAGAGAGCTGTCCCGAAATCTGCACTGGGGGGCGAGTCACAGCTGCTGTCCTGGAAGGGCTGAGGTGTACAAGCCCAGCAGCTCCCAGAGGCGGTAAGCGGCTGGTGGGGGATGCTGCGATCCCGACTCATGAGAGAGCGCCGCCGAGAGGTTCCGCGGGAGTCCTGGCTTGGGCTGTGACCAGGGGGGAGGATGCCGCCGCTGTACCCACCTCCACGGCCACCGCCAGCGCCGTCAGCGTTGCAAAGTGAGCCCGGGAGGGGCGTCCGGCTGCGGCGCCGCGCTGCACCGGCGAGGGCGCAGGGCAAGAGGGGTGTGAGCGCGCGGGAGAGAGTGGAGTGTGTGTGTGGAGCGTGTGTGCGCGCGTGTGTCTGTGTGTGCGAGTGAGGGAGCGGGTGTGAGCGCGTCTGTGTATGGGGAGCGGAGGAGGAGCAGGAGCTGGAGGGGTGGGGGGCGGGAGGCAGGAGACTCCGCTCTCCCGGCTGCGCGTTCGCTTGTTCTCTCGGCACGTCATTTATGCCACAGGAGCCCTAGCGGCCTCTCCATAGAGTGCCTGGAATGCGAGACGTCAATGTGACGCCATGGGACGCTACGTCACCCTCCTCCTCCCTCCCCTGGCCCAGCCGGTTCCGCGTGTGCGAGGGAGGGTGTGTGTGTGATCGCGTGCGCGCGCGCGCGCGCTCCCAGGCCAGTCGCACGGCTGCACAATGGAAACTGCTCCGCACCTCCCGCCCCGGCCCGGGGGCTTTTCGGAGCCTTGGCTGCCAACTCCTTTGCAGCTGCGCTGCTAGCCTGGGCGCGAGTCTGCGGGAGGGTGTAGCAACCTCCTGTGGGTCAGGCGGCACCGCCCAGCTGTCAGGCTCGGGTGGAGTAGAGTTGGAGTAGTGCTGCTGGCGCGCCTCCGAGGCTGCCCCGAGGCTGCCCCGAGGCACCCAGCCCGGGCGAGGGGGTAAGGGAGAGGACAGCTTTTCCGAAAGAGAAGGCTCTTCCAGCCAGCTTCTCCGAGTGACCTGGCAGCCGGTGCAGAAGTCTGGCACCAGCCCGAAGACTCCCCGAGGTGCAGCTGTGCTTTCCTCTTGCAATGTAAAGCTGTTTACTTCTGTCGGGTCCACTGCCTAATTCCGGCCGCGCTCCCCATCATTTACTGGGTGCGTATTTCGCACACGGATGCAGGTGGCTACGGGTTTTATTTCTTTGCACTTACGGTGTGGGTTTCCTAAGTGAACACATTATAACCTAAAGAGGTGCACGTCCATCATCCACAAGCGCGCTGCAGCAGAAACTACTTAATGTGTATAAAACAAACGCACACGTGTTGAACAGCTGAGCTGTTCTGACTGTTGCAAATCTTCCCTCCTCCCCAGCACCCGGTCAGAAATGGAACTCTCAGCTCGCACTTTCACTTTTTGTTGATTGTAGTTGGGGCCCCTCTCATTGCCCAAATTAAACATTTCGAAACCAATCAACAGGATTTATTAGTCAGTCCCTCGCTAGGAGATTTGCTCCGGTCTCCTGGGACACATTTGTCACAAAAAGGGTGTGCCAAAAGCCTGGGCAACTCCATGTGGGAGAGAGCAGGAAATTTCTTTCTGACAATGGTAAATTTCTTGCTGAAAACAAAAACAAAGACTTATCAGAGTAAGGACTTCTAGCTCAAAGGTTGACTGATGTGTGAAAGTAATCACTTTGTAAATGAATTTGTAGGAAAAAATATATATGAGTGATTAATGCAGACAGACCCCACGTAGTGTATTTGAATCGGTTGTGACATTTTATTTCTTTGACTTGTCCTAATCTGCATGTTGGGGGAAGGAGGAAGAAGAAAGGATTCTATGGTGGGTATCCCAGAATTATTTAAGAATTATTTAAGAATTGTTTCAATTCTTTAAGAATTGAATTCAATTATTTGAGATTCAATTAAATAATCTTCAATTATTTAAGAATTGAAGAAGGTTCGAGCTAGGACTAGAAACTTGAAAATGAGACTACATATAGATATATACATCATGTATATCTTTCTTCGCCTCCACTTCCATTTCAGACAGGGTGATGTGGAAAAGACCGTGGGAGGAGGCTCTGAAAGTGGACCCGGCGGAGAGAGGAACGGAGCTTCTGCACTACCGCGGGTTCCAATCCAGTCTCGGAAGGAAGGAGGGCGCTGCTACATTGTATCCATTCAAAAGCTGAAGGGGGGAGCAGGACCTGGAGCCGCGCGCCGCTGACGCACGCGAGGCGCGTGATTGACGCAGGCGATGTTTCTAAATTCGGCGGTTGGCCGGGCCCAGCCGCCGGCGCGCGCCGCAGATAGCGGAGTAGGTTCCCTTCGGTCACCCCCGCCCCTTCTCCATTCAGCAACGCGCGGGGCGGGGCGGGGCGGGGCGGGGCAGGGCGCACGGGGCGGGACGGGGCGGGGCGGTGAGCGCGCGGGCGCGCGGGGATCCGGTCGAACCAAATATAGTCTGGCCTGGCTATTTTTAGCTGGGCCTCGGGCGCGAGCGCGCCGCGTGAGGGGGCGCCCTGACCCCGCCAGCAGTGCAGAGGGGGCGGGGGCGGAGTCGCCATCTTGGACTCGGCTCGACCCTGTCTGGTGATCCGCGACGCTGGGCCAGGCTCGGCGCCTGGGGTCGGGGTGAGTGGAGGTGAGCTCGGGAGTGAGGGGGGGGCGGCAACTCTCCGTCCCGTGCGCGCTGTGAGGACTGAGGAGGAAGAGGCGCGGGGTACGCGCTGAGCAGTGGCGCGGGCGACCGAATGGGGCGCGCAGTCCTCGCGTGCGTACGTGTGTGTGTGTAGGGGGTGGAGGGACGGTGATCCCCGCCCGCCCAGTCGTCCTGCCACCCGGCAGCCTGGCCAGCCCAGAGTCGCGTGGGGGCGGAGCTGCCCGCGGCCACCACTTCCTGAGAGCCGGGGATACCCCTCCCGGACGTCACGGAGGAGCCGAGGCGGCGGTGGCGGCCCGGGGCTCATCCTGCACTTGCATCACGGGTGCAGCAGCTGCTCTGCTCCTTTGTGGCTTTTTCCCCTGTTGAGTAACTGCTTTGTTAACTGAAAATACCATGACGGGCCAGTGTGATCACCAGCTCCAGACCTCAAAGAAAGTGAAGCTGTCAGGCAAGAAGAGGGAGACTCCCCCAGCCGGCTGCGATGGTATCTGGTGGGTGGGTGTGTAGAGAAGCACTTGACAGTTTCCACGTATTACTTCTTGCCTAACTCTTCACCCCCAAGAAGGTTTAAAAATACTTTTATTTCCATGCTGTAAAATTTCATCTGTGTTCTGCACCCTGCCATTCCTCCTCCAATTTAAAACTCTCATGCAGAATTGGAATCACCGTAAGCAGGAACCCTAAAATTAGGTACAATTTTTAGGAAACATGACATCTTTCAACACATTTATTGAATAAACTACATTTTCGAAATGTTAATTATAAAAGGTAAGCCTTGCCCACTCAGTGTCGTTAAAAAGCTACAAACCAAGTGTCTTCATGTGAATTGGGCTCCTTCAAACCGTTTTAAGCCAGTATTCTTGTTTACTTTAAATTTAAAAAAAAAATCCATCCCTGGCAAAGAATCTCTAGGTAAAGCATTTTTTGTCTATTAGTATCTTGGTAGTTAATTCTCTTCTCTCCCCTTCCCTTTTCTTCTACCTTCTGCCTCCTTTTCATACTTTCCTTGCTATTAGGTCACCTACCTGGGTTCCTCTACTGCTCTGTTAGACTAAGGGCCGTTGTCTGACCCGGCTGAACCAATCCGCTGTTCCTGTTTCAGCGCTTCTATGGTAGGAATCTGGAGAGGTTCCAGTGGTCACTAAGAGGCAACTTTTTTTACACAAAGGCAGTCATGGAAGCAGAGACACCACAGCTGTCTGACATACTAGGATACCACCCTCTGCTTAATCTAAGGTACACATGTACACATATACAAATTTTTAGGTGACCTAAACGGAATTAATTTTTCTCTGTTCCTTTTATTGGCTCTGTATCTTTTCAAAAGTTTGATTTATTAAAAATCAGACATACTGTTCTGTAAGGCATATGTAGTATGACTTTCAGCAATCTAAGTTACCTTTTTAAAGTTAAAAAAAATAATTGAGTGAAACAATGCTTTGTAGTTAAATTTCTCTCTTTTTTTTTTGAAAATCAAGTAGAATAAGATCACCATAATCTGTTAAATATTGAAAACTTTTCTGATTCAGTTCTTTTTCTAGAAGAGGGACATTCATGTGTGGTCTAGTTTACACAACAAAGTAAAGAAAGCAGTTAGTTTCTGCTTTCATAATGCTTAGGACTGCCAGTCAGTTAAAAACTCTTTCTCTAAAGTAACTATTACGGAGTCACTAGATAATTAACCTTTCATTTTGTTTTGGATTTGTAGGCCTAATTGCCTGAAAGAAAGAAAGTGCTCTTTCTTGGTAAATAAAATAATGAAATTTGGGTAAAATTCCTTGTATGTGATATAAAACAATTGTTTTAACAAAGTGGGATTTACAAATTGTTTTAAATGCTCTTCTGATGAAGCAGTTTTGTGAATTTTTCTAATACATAAAGAAAGATGATGATTCTTATTAATGCAAAGATTAGGTGAGGAAAAGTGAAATGAAAATTCTGAGCCAGAAGTTGTTACCTAAGGTGATAATAAGAAAAGCAAAAAAAAAAAAGTGTGCAAATTCGAGTTTTCTAGAATCAGTGTAGACATTCTTCACTATATTTAATATACGTTTATAAAATTTAGAAACTTTAGCTGACATTTATACACTTAAGATATACCTGGGGTTATTGTAGTAATTTTCTATCTGACCTACCTGCATACCACCCCTTTTTTAGCAATACTGTCATTGCCAGATTAGTCTTCCTAAAATATAGCTTTTGTTATTTTACTCTGGAACTTAAAAAGTCTTTAGCAGCTGTATATTGTCTCTAACGTCAAACCTAAAGAGCTCCTTTATTTCCACAAAATTTCCCTATTCTAGTCAAGCTGGTATTCTCACTGTTCTTCAAAGATCCTTTTAACCTCCCACATTTTTTATAGTTTTCCTTTTTATGACATCCCCTCCTCCCCCTTCTTTTCTACTAATTGAAATTTTACCCTTCCTCTAAAACTAGCTCAAGAAGTGAACTCAGATTGTGCTTTAGTCTGTCACAAAGTTCTCATTTTACTGCCTTCTTTTTGTATGTTGTAGTCTATTCCTTTGTAAAGCTATAAGCTTCAGAGGCACACCTCACACAACTTTGAAATCTCTATGGCACCTAAGAATGTTCAGCATAAAATATTGCCTCATCTAATGTGAATACAGAGAGCAACCAGAATGTAAGTAACAAATTATATACATTCAGATTTTCTTAGCATGAATGGACATACAGGAGATCATACATTAGTTGTTTTCTTTAGTTCAGCTTTGATTCTCCTGACTGAACATACCTTGTCAAGGTGCCCACCACAAGCCCAGACAGCTGCGTGGTACAAGGAAATGGCAGTTTGACTTGTACGTGTGTTACATCTGCGTAGGAAGATTTTTTTTCCTGGTAGACTTTTGGTTTGACTCTTTCTCTAACCTTTTCCCCCCTCAATTTGTACTTTCTCTTATGGTGCTTTCTCTTAGTGATGAGCTAGGTGCAATAGGCTAGAAGTGTTAATATCAACTTGTTTGGAAAAGTTTCTTAAGATTTATAAAATTGATAAGATATATGTATAATCAGTTACATATAAAATTCTTGAGTTTTTTACTTTTCCAAAATATATTTATTTAGACAGACCATATGACACTACACGCAGAGGTAAACTGAGCAAGAACAGTTTAGAATTGTCATTTGTTAGAATTTTTAATTAGAAACTTATGTGACTTTGAATATTAAAATTTACTTTAACCAGGAAAAGGTAATAAAATAGGTTGGGGAAGACTTTCTATGTTGTAGAAAATTTTAGGAAAAAATAAAGATAAGAGATGGAAATGTTATTTAATAGTATAAGGGCCAATAATATTTTAAAATCTAATTAAATAATGTTTTTCCATCCATTAGTAATAACAGACAAGCTTGCAGTCTGGTCAAAAAGATAGTTTATTTCTTAGTTATGTTATCCCCAATCACTGGTAGACTCTGAAAAACCTTAATAATTGGGGGGAGAAAAGTTATTCCTTGTGTGATAAATAAATTCAGGATATTACTTATGTCTGTGAAGTTGATCATCCTTTTAACTAGAGTTAACAAGGTAAATGCCTCTTTCCAGATATAACTGCATAACTCTTTTGCATTGTCCCAATTTGTGAGAAAAAATTGCCTCACATGTACAAGTTTCCTTTAACACATTCCCCAAGAATGAGATGCTGCTGTATGTCACAAGAGTGGGAGACTGATTCTCAGAGGTGTGGGTCTGGCTTTGCCTCCATGAAGCTGCCCAGCCTTAGGTAAGTTAATTTTGGAGAGACCTGTATAATTATAGTAGTGAACTCACTTTATGATTTTTCAGGTATTGAGGCATCTTTCAGGTTCTAAAGTTAATGCTGTTTTAGGCTAGTTAAATACTGTGAATCATGAGTCATCTCTGTCCAGGTCTCCTAAGTTATTCCAGGATTGCTGTGGTCTGGAGGCTCATTAACTCTTTCTTTCTTTCTTTCTTTTTTTTTTTTTTTTTTTTTATAAAACACATGTGCTTTTAGTAGTAATATTATATTAAATTGCTTTGGCCTATATGGAAATTAACTGTAGCCTTTGAGCAGGATCTTGGTGGCCCGAGAGAGTTAATGTCCTGCCAGTCTCGTAGCCTTCTCCTGTCCTTGAAGTAGAAATGAGCAGAAACCTGGATAGTCCAAAAGTCATTTTTATATTTAGCTTTGGAATTTGTTTTTGTGCATTCATTTGAATATGGATGAGTCACAAATTGACTTCATACAAACTAGCAAACTTTCATTGGAACAGAGTCTGTTGTTTGCTCTTCTTCAGTTCCTTTCTAATCCTCCTTTGTGTTCTAGGCATAAACTGTTTCTTCTTAAGTGTAGTGTCTGAGGCAGAACTGTCCACTTTCTCCTTTTTCCTAGAGAAGGCTTGGGGATGGTGGGATTGTAAGTCTTTATATATCCTTTTAGAGTGTAAGTAAACAGAGAAAGTGAAATATTAAGAAGGCAGATCTTAGGGAAAGTTCCGAGTAGGTGTTAAGTTAAAAAAATGTTGGCAAAGTGATCAGAAAGAATACAATAGACTTCTGTTTGCAAACGTGTTAGGTTTTGTAGTTGGATTCATCTTTATGAATAAATAAGAATGGACTTTGTAGGCACTGGGAAGTGTCTTTATTTTAGCAGATTGTAGGTTTATGTATTATATCGAAGGTTTGGCTAGTAAAACCATGGTTTCTTCATTAATTTAGGGTTATTTTTTAAATGCCTATATAAATACCATCTATATGTTTAGGTATCTGGTTTCCTACTAAGATCATGTAATTAGTAACTTATTCTGATTTTTTGCCATAATACGTTTTCCAGTATTTATTCCACATGTTTATAGTTCACTACTGGAAAAATTCTTCTCTGACATCTGTTGTGAATTAGTTCCCTTTTTTAGTTATGTTTTCTTGTTTTATCAGTTGTGAGGAGAATAGAAAGCTATATTTTAAGGATTTCTATAGTAAAATTGCAAGAAACTACCTCATTTTTTCTAATTTCTGAAAATGATTCTTAAATTTACATGTTAAATCACTATTTTCATTTTATTAAACAACAGAAAAACTGGGTAAAATTTGAATCCATTTACCATTGTTTCATTATTTGTCAGACTGACTTTTTAGTGACTTCTTCATACTTCTCAAGATTTTTTGAAAAGAGCTTCTATTATCTTGATCTTTTAAAAATGCCTTTGTGTTTGAATTGTCTTAAACCTGTGTGTTCTTTGGGATGAATATTCTTTTTTTTCTTTTTTTTGAGACAGAGTCCTACTATGTCACCCTCGGCAGAGTGCTGTGGCGTCACAGCTCACAGCAACCTCAAACTCTTGGGCTTAAGCGATTCTCTTGCCTCAGCCTCCCAAGTAGCTGGGACTACAGGCACCTGCCACAATGCCTGGCTATTTTTTTGTTGTTGATGTAGTAGTTGTTGTTATTTGGCAGGCCTGGGCCAGGTTTGAACCTGCCAACTCCGGTGTCTGTGGCTGGTGCCCTTGCTGCTGAGCTATAGGCCCCGAGCCTGGGATGAATTATTGAGCACTTCAGGTGTCCAATAGAGCCGGTGCTCTGTAAACATGTAATGAATGAATGAAGCTAGTTTTCTTGAAGGTTTATTTAAAATATTCTATGTCTTTATCTTGACCAGCATCATGGTCTTAAACTTTCCTGGATATTTGTACTCAGGAGGTAGCATAAGGGGAGAGCAGAGAAGGCCTGTGGTGTGTTATTGTGCTACACTGCCTTGTCCCCTGATTGGAACTTAGTTACAGAGAACTGAAGGCCAATATACTACTGTGTGACATTTGTGTTTGAATTAAGATACCATTCAGGTATCCTAAGGAATTGTTTTACGATCTTTTGATCTGAAACACTCCCAGAATTATTCTTTGGCTTATCTCTTTATTTTGATGTGCCGCCTTTGTTGTGATACTTCACATGATCATGTTCTTCCCTCTTTTCCATCAGTGTTACTGCCTGAACATACCTAATCTATTAATTGGTGAGTTCCTCACCTCTAGCCGTCAGGCCTCTAACTGTAACCTTCACCTTGCTTTCCACTTACAGATGCTACTGTTCAAGTCTTCCAAGTGCACAGTTACTTGTCTACTATCAGTCACCCATGGAATGAGGAGCCCACATGGGGAATATTAACTAAGACCGCAAATTATGTCTACTTTACATTTTTACACGTTTTAAGATTTAATTTTTGAGAGGCTAATATATGCATATGATTCAAACAACAAAACATTTGGAAATGAGAAGTTTCCCTTCCACTCCTGTTACTTATTAAATTACCATTATTCCAGAGTTTTAAAATACATTTCCAAGCCAATACAAATACAAATTCTGTTTCCTTTTCCTTTTTTATGTACATGGAAGCTTTTATACATTGCTGTGCCTTTTTTACTTAACTAAGGTATTTGGGAGATCTCTTCCATATCACTGTATATTTAACCAGCCCCATATTGATGGACATTTGGGAAATTTTCAATCTTTTGCTGTTATAGGCAATGCTGCAATAAATATTTTTGTTACATAGATTATTTCACACTTGTGCAAGTATAGGATTTGTAGGATAAATTCCTAGAAGTAGAATTGCCGAACCAAAGGGTATATATCAAAGTAGCTTGATAGGTACTGCCAAATTGCCTTTCATAGGGGTTGTACAATTTATAGCCCACCAGAAATACATAGGCAAGTGCCTGATTATCTGTATTCTTGCCAACAAAAATCTGGTAGGTGAAAAATGTTATCTTAGTATAATTTTAATTTCTGTTTCTCTTATGAGTAAGTTTGAACATCTTTTCACATGTTTAAGAGCCATTTGTATTTCCTTTTTTGTGAAGTGTCTCTTATATCCTTTGCTTATTTTGGGAAGCAGGGGTGGTTTAAAAATCACTTTGTAGTTACTGTTTACAATATGGAGATTTGCCCTTTCTAATATGAGTCGCAACATATTTCCCCCTAGTTTGTCATTTGTCTTTCAACTTTGCTTGTGATGTTTTTGCTATGTAGATTTTTTAAAAAATGTGGTTGAATCTGTCAGTATTTTATGACTTCTGGATTTAGTCAAGTTAGAAAACCTAATCTAGGGCAGCACCTATGGCTCAAAGGAGTAGGGCACTGGCCCCATACCAGAGGTGGCGGGTTCAAACCCAGCCCCGGCCAAAAAACTGCAAAAAAAAAAAAAAGGAAAGAAAAACCTGTTTCACTCCAAGGTTATGGAAGAATTCTCTCATACTGGCCTTTACTATTCTATTTTACATTTAAAATTTTGATCTGGTTTTCTTGGTATATCATATGGAATGGGTGAAACTTTATTTTTTCCAAATGGCTACTCAGTTGCCTGAACACCATTTGTGAAGTCTACCTCTGCACTGTTTTACTTCTTACCCAAAGCAACACTGATTCATCTCCTTTTTTTTTTTCACACCGACTCTGCTGCGACTGAATATGAATACACTTCTCTGCTTTCCTTCCTGTGAGACACCTTCTTCAGTGGCAGAGATGTCTTTCTCCGTGCTCCCTCCTTCCTTTTCTCAGCAATACCACAGCCTGGCAGCCAGTGAATATCTGAATGAGTACAGGCTGCTCACAAGGCTCTCCAGGATTTTTCATTGAGCAGTACCTGGTTAAAAAGAAATCCTAACTGGAATCAGGTTCCCTAGAAGACTGTTCAAATAGAAATGTCTTCTGGCTCTCTCTAGTCATGCTTACCAGCTATTCTAAAAACATAAGGTACACTACCTGGGTCCTTCTCTCTTGAGGGAGTCCAATTTGGGCTGCTTTCCTCCATGCAAATTCGTATCATCTGGCACCTCTGCTTTGTCTGACTGTGTGAGGTATTACCTTCTATAATTGGAATGGGAACCATAATATAATGAAAAAGTACTGCTAGATTTCCTGTCATGCAGTGGCTAGTTCCTGAACCTCATTTACTGGGAAAGTGATTGTGGATGAATGATTTTGCAAACATGCCTCTTTAATGTAAACCCCAAGCAGATGATTTTTTTTTATCTATGAAATCTGGGAAAAACCCCAGCTTTTTTCTACCAGAAGTGAGTATCCAAGCAGGCAGATGAAGCCGATTTTCCTTGATACTCTTACTTAGCACTCCCTAAGCTACTTGGGCTAGTTTTGCAGCTTCTTAATAAAAGACTTCCTTCCACTTTGAACCATTGCCCCAGGCCATCTCTCCCTTCTAAATTTGTGCAGTTCATCTTGCCAGTTTTTTATTACTGAACCTTACCTTTTGATCCTATTTCTTATCTCAGCCTTCAGATTTTCCTTGATGCTGGTAGTACACTCTTTGTCCAGTGTACCAGTTTGACTTAAAAGTTATTAGAGGCAGTCCCCAAGTTACAGACATCCAACTTACATACAACTCACATGAATGGAGGCTATTATAGTCAGTTCCTGAGTACAACTCTTACAGATAATAGGAAATGAACCTGTTCCAACTTATATACAAATTCAACTTAGGAACAAATCTGTAGCACCTTTCTCATTCATAACTTGGGACCTGCCTATATATAATTTAGTTGAAAGCAAACTGGTCAGCTGGTCAATTGGTTAAAATAATGATTTGGTCAGAAATGAATATCCTAAGTTATTAGTTTTCAGTAGTAATTCTAGTATATTATGGGATGATTAAACACTTCTAGCCCATTTTCAGGGGATTTTTCTGTTTTTTTCCCCTTTAAATTTCAAGTTTATATTTTCAGGTACAAGAGCACTCTGTTGCTTGTGATATCAAAAAGTTGAAGCAACCGGGGCGGTGCCTGTGGTTCAGTGGGTAGAGTGCTGGCCCATATACCGAGGGGGCGGGTTCAAACCCGGCCCCGGCCAAACTGCAACAAAAATATAGCCGGGCATTGTGGTGGGCACCTGTAGTCCCAGCTACTCAGGAGGCTGAGGCAAGAGAATCACCTAAGCCCAGGAGGTGGAGGTTGCTGTGAGCTGTGTGACACCACGGTGCTCTACCAAGGGCAATAAAGTGAGACTCTGTCTCTACAAAAATAAAAAAAAAAAAAGTTGAAGCAACTCAGCTCCCCCAAAATAGGAATATACTTGGATAAGAGTGATAACATTACTTGGAACAAACAAAACATCTAGTGATAAGATAAACATGTTTTCTTTATTATTCCCCCCCCCCATTATAAAGCCAGTGCATGTGCAGTACAGGACACTCAGAAAAATATAGATAAGTAATAGAACGGGGGAAAAAAGCCATAAATTAATTTACCTGGGAATAACCACTTTGTCCTTCTTAGTCCTTTAAAATGTATTTTATACACATACACTCTACATACTGTTTGTAATTTGCCATCATTTATTAACTCCTTTTCCAGTTAGTGGTGCATCACTTTTGTTTAGGGTTAGGTTTTGGTTTCTTTTGCAACTGTGGGCTGGTCTATCTTTGATTGCGGATAGATAGCCATTCTCTTTTCCCTCTGTCTCAGTGCTGCTTAGGCTTGCGTCCAGCCTGGGTCCCTAAGGTCCCCCTGCTTGTTTTAAGTGGGACAGTTTGTAAAAGAAGCCATTCTGCCAAGCCTTACTATGGAGTTACTAAAGAGGCCCAGTTCCAAGATTCCCATGGTACCCTCTGATTATATAGAGAAAAATTTTTTTTTGTTTCTTGCTTGATATGTTATGGTTTATTATGCAAACTACTTGGAAAGTGAAGAAGGGGAGAGATTAGATTGGATCTACATAAAAATGAAAATAAAGAGACATTGCAACAGAGAAATTCATAATCATTGAGGGGAAATTATTTAAAAAGTTTTCTCCAGGAGAAAGGCCTTTTCCTTTCTGTCTGGCCAAGATGGGTACATTCAGGAGCTATGGAGGAAGAAGCAGTCTGATGTAATGTGCTTTCCTCTGAGGGTCCACTGCTGACAGGACTGCCAGCTCCACCCAGGTGGATAAAATGCACAGACTGGGATACACGGCTAAGCAAGTTTAGGACTCGTGTGCACCACGGTGGCTACAAATGCACAGTTCCTAAGGGTGTAACATATGGCAGGACTGTTGATCACAGTGTTAACCAGCTAAAGGTTTGCTAGAAGCCTTCATTCTGTTGCCAGGGAGCGAAGTGGATGCCACTGTGGGGCTTTCAGAGTCCTGAACTCTTAACTGGGTTGGTGAAGATTCCATACACACATTTTTTGAGGTTATCCTTATTGATCCATTCCATGAAGCTATCAGAAGAAATCTTAACACCCAGTGAATCACCAAATCAGTCCACAAGGACAGGCGATATGTGGGCTGACATCTGCAGGCCTCTAGAGCTGTGGCCTTGGAAAGGGCCATAAATTCCATCATACCATTGGTAGTTCTTTTTTTTTTTTTTATTTTTTGAGATGGAGCCTCAAGCTGTCCTCCTGGGTAGAGTGCCATGGCATCACAGCTCATAGCAACCTCCAACTCCTGGGCTCAAGCGAGTCTCCTGCCTCAGCCTCCCAAGTATCTGGGACCACAGGCGCCTGCCACAACGCCCGGCCATTTTTTGGTTGCAGCCATCGTTGTTTGGTGGGCCTGGGCTGGGGATTCGAACCCGCCACCTTAGGTGTATGTACGTGGCTGGCACCTTAGCCGATTGAGCCACAGGCGCTGAGCCCCATTGGTAATTCTTGCTGTGCAGCTTGGAGAAGGCAAAATACTCTTTTGCTCTACCGTTACTGCTAATATAAATAAAGTTTGTAAAATTCAGACCTATTTAACAATTTAGGATGGTCAAAAAAAAAAAAAGGATTTTCTCCAAAACAGAGTTGACAGATACATGCTATGTGTGTGCCTAAACCCAAGTTCATGGTAGACTGATTGATCAGTCATGGTACTATTTTTCATTGGCTCACAACCAGCTTTCATTCTTTCTCAAAATGAGGTTCTAGGTAGCTATATCTATTGCAGTGGGGAGAAACCTAATAATCATTCTTACTCTAATATGTTGCATTATGTTGTTTTTTCTAGTAGTAGATTGACCAAGAAAGTTATAATAAAATGTTTTATAAACAACTTTATGGTATTAAATATGGGATGCAAGCAGAGAATAATTATCTGGATCTCAGGCAAAGCACATGGCTCATAGTTAAGATCATAGAAGCAGCATAATTAAATTATAGATTTGTTATGGAGTGAAAACAGTGTCATAATAATACTCATTATTATAAATTGCCCCTCATGTGGTCATGGTGATTGACTCCCCAGCATTCATTCCACCCCAGATGATTAGTCTAAGCAGTCATGGTTAATCCTGTTTCCTTTGCCAGTGAAGGGTTTGGAATGATCTATAACCTGTTCTGCCCAATGAAATGTGAAGGAAATTCTGGAGGAGTGCTGGAGTACTTCTGGGGAAGGATTTCCTAATCCTAAAAACAGAGAAAAGAGACAATGCCTCCTCTCCCTCTGATGTTATGTTTGAGTAAGATGGCTAGCACTGTTCTAGCCATCTTGGATATGGATCTAGAGATGGCAGAACAGAGAGATGGAAGAAACCTGAGCCATTGATGACCTTACTGAACTGCTGATTGTGTTGTACTTGGTCTGCCATACCTCTGAACTTCCAGTTCTGTGAGATAGTACAGTTCCTCATTGTGTAAGCCAGCAGGATCTGGGATTTTGTCACTTGCAGCCAAAAATATCCTGAGTGGTATACTCGCTTTGTCCCAGGCAGATCCATGTCAGGTGGAATAGATTTTTTTCTGATAGGTTTCTTTTCACCAGATTCACATTATTACATTTTAATCACACTAATAGCTTCACTATTTGCTACTTGAAATCTTTAGGCGTGGGGCTCCTCCCACTGTTTTTTGGCTTGATTAAGTGGATGCAGATTCTGATTTACCAAGTCTCATCTCAGTCTTTTTTAAGGGCTCCACCTTAGACCAAGGTTCATCACAGAAAGCAGTAAGGAGCCAAACAGCACTCGCCATCTCTTCTGGAATCTTTTGGGTTGTTTGACTATCTGGTGGTGTGACTGCTCCTGTTCTTCTTTTCCTTCTTTTCCTGATTCTGATTTCTTGCTTTGATCTTGGTTCCTGCTCTTGCATATTTTGTGTCTTATGCTTGATCTCAAGATTGTTTGATAGATTTATTTTCCTCTCTTCCTTCTCCCTTCATCCTCCTTTCTTCCTTATCTTCCTCATCCACTCCTTCCTCACTTTGGAACTTTTCTTTGTGGCCAGTGGAGATTGTTCTGAGTAGATGTGGAGTTTAGTATTTGCCAGGAATAATAATGAGTTCAATAAGTAATTATGCAGCTGTTTGTTCTAGACTGGTACGGTAGAAAGGCAGAGTAGGTCAGCACTTGGGCCAGCCAGAAATGGTCTGGAGTCTGTAAGGCTTCACTCTTTGCTACTTGAAATCTTCAGCAAGTCACTTAAACATATGGCAATTATTTTTAAAGTTTGTTACTATTGTCTGATTTTTTTCTCTATTATTGTGATTAAAATGAAATAATGTGAATCTGGTGAATTAATAAAAAACCCATTCTTTTAAAAAAAGAATACCCAAGGTTTGTTGGATTTTCTGATTATTTTCCAGTAAACTAATGGGGTTGAAATTTATATTTCAATGATAACCTAATGTCTGGAAAAGGAAAAATCCACACAATATTAATAAAGGTCAGGATGTTGTTCATGAAGCTTATTTCTAGTTCAACCAGAAATTCTGGTCAGCCAAATAAGGGGAAGGAGAAACCAATAGAAGAAACACCCCCTCTAGTGGCGAGGGGCCAGCGCCCATACTTGGTTGCTGAGGTGGGTGATGGGAATGGAATAGTTAGGATGTTTAAGTTTCTTAAGAATAATGTTGAGGCTCTTGAGTTAGAATAGTTAAGGAGGGTCTTTAGTTCAGGCTTGCTTTGTCAGGAGACAACACATTTCCCAGGATAAGTGTGTTGGCATTCTAATGCGGAATTGATTATTTGAAAAATGTTGAAGCTACTAGTTAATAGGTTTATAATTCACTTTTATGTAGGCCAGTTAGAGATCATGAAAATTAGAAGACCATTATTTCTGAACTTCTGATTAGTCTGAGATGATATAGTAGATACCTTTATAATCCCATTCGCAGGAGGAGAAATCCTATGTAAAGTTTAGGCATGCCATAGAGTAGTATTCATCTATTTTCATGTATAATATTGGTTGTGGATTTCCTAAGTATGAATTTTGATTTGAAATTTTTAGTGGTGATCCTGAGAACCAAACGTTTAGCTTAGATCTTGGAAGTGATTTAATTGGTGGCTATAGAAAGGCAGTGAAGTTAAATATATTAAAATAACATTCAATTATTGAAGACCCATAATTGAGTGGCTCAGGATGAGAACCTCATGTGTTCTCGGAGGACATTTCATCTTAATGATGTATGTTGTTGATGATAATGTTTGCAAATGATTATTACATTTATACATTTCAAAATCCATTGAAATTTTTGCTATTTCAACTTCTGTTTGGTAAGGATTCTTCTTTTTTTTTTTTTGAGACGGAGCCTCAAGCTATCCCCCTGGGTAGAGTGCCATGGCATCACAGCTCATAGCAACCTCCAACTCCTGGGCTCAAGCGAGTCTCCTGCCTCCGCCTCCCAAGTAGCTGGGACCACAG
>CAUYQV010012817.1:0-34714 GCA_963574575.1 Galagoides demidoff | reverse complement strand
GCCTGTGGTCCCAGCTACTTGGGAGGCGGAGGCAGGAGACTCGCTTGAGCCCAGGAGTTGGAGGTTGCTATGAGCTGTGATGCCATGGCACTCTACCCAGGGGGATAGCTTGAGGCTCCATCTCAAAAAAAAAAAAGAAAGTTCAAGTTGTTATAGTACAAGGGAAAATAGGAATTCCTGCACTTTAATCCTTATTCTAGACTAGATGCCGCTTACAATTTTAGGAATTCAAATAAGCACCTTCAGTCTTCTATATTAATTGGGATGGTGAAACAGCGTGATTACACCCTTGTGATAACATGAATCTTAACATGATTGGAAGTCAGGAAAGACGTTATTAGTTTTAAAAAGCCTCCTACCACTGAGTAAAGAGATACCTTAATGTGTTACAATGTTGGTATAGAGCTGCCTTCATCATTTTGTCTTGGTGGGAGGCACACTTTTAGGGCATGGTCCAAGTACAAAGGACAGAAATGGCTGCACGCCCTGTCAGTTTCCTTGAGGCGAGAGGAAAAGGGGCCACACAGGAGACCATTCCAAAATAGGGGGACCAGCCTGAAGACCGGAGGTCTGGTATAGACAACACGATGCTCCAGTCTAGTACCTATGAGAAAAGTGTGTGTGTGCACCAAGGTGAAGTTATTGTAGGAAAGGTGATTTAATGCTTGCATGTCTTTAGTTCTCAGAATGTAATCCCTCCACCCCTTCAGATGACTGCTGAACTAGGCTAGTTCTTTCACCTTGAGGGATAACTAGTATGAGAGACTCATGGTTGCTTTAACCTTGCAGCAATATTAAAATCCTTGTGAACTTAACAAACTTAAGAGGTCGTCTGGCTCATTGACTTCTACTATAACTTATTTTCCAATGATGTTTGAGAAAAATATTTCTTAAAAACATACCTTAAAATGAGCCAGGCACAGTAGCTCATGCCTATAATTCTAGCACTCTGGGAGGCAAGGTGGGTAGATTGATTGAGCTCAGGAGTTTGAGACTAGCCTGAGAAAGACTGAAATCCATCTCTACTAAAATAAAATAGAAAAACTAGCTGGGCATGGTGGCACAGGCCTGTAGTCCCAGCTACTTGGGAGACTGAGGCTAGAGAACTGTTTAAGCTCAGGAGCTTGAGTTTGCTGTGAGCTATGATGCTAGAGCACTCTAACCTGGGGTAATAGCAAGACTCTGTTTAGAAAAAAATTTATTTTATATATATATATATACCTTAAAATATCAATTTCAATTGTATTTCAGTCTTTTCTGTCCTTTGTTTTGATGTGTATTCTTTTTTCACACAAGTATGTGCTCATGCACAGTGAAATAGAGTACTTGCACCCAGCTCTGCTGTCCTAGCTTGATCTGTGTGCCAGGGACTTCCTATGTTACCAAATCTGGCAAGCTCTACACATCCAGCAATATTTTCTTATAACCTGAATTAAGAACCATTGCATCCACCAAGGGTGACACGGTGAGTTCACACTCATTTGAGTTTGGGGATTGGTCATGCTCTGTATTAGTCATTAGAAGGAAAGAGCTTCTAAGGTAGGTGGGAGAGAGAGGGTCAGGCTTGCTTTTTTGGTCTATAGCAATGGTTCTCAACTGAGGGTGGTATCATGTACCTACCAGGTGTTCGGAAATGTGGGAAATCTTTTGTTTTTTAATGGTGATTTGTAGGAATGGATGAGGGAGAGTTCTATTATCAACCTTTAGTTAAATGTCCTATACAACAAAAGATGTCTCTGCCTCCTGGTGACAACAGTCCCCCCCACTTTGCCACACACACACACACACACACACAAACACAATTGAGGAACACTGAACGCAACAGAGAATCTAATGATCCTGTGAGGAAGTGGTAAAATGATATTTGCCAGGAACCAAAGAAGATCCTTTTCCCCTTAGTGTTTACTCTATGGGATATGAAGTCAAGAGTGAGCTTTGGTCTATACATCATTTTAAGATTAGGTTCAGCTGTCCTGTCACTATACAAAGCCCAAAAGACTGTACAGACTTGGGCAGTGCCTGTGGCTCAGTGAGTAGGGCGCCGGCCCTATATATAACTGCAACAACAAAAGAAAAATAGCTGGGCATTGTGGCGGGTGCCTGTAGTCCCAGCTACTCGGGAGGCTGAGGGAAGAGAATCACCTAAGCCCAGGAGGTGGAGGTTGCTGTGAGCTGTGATGCCATAGCACTCTACTGAGGGCAATAAAATGAGACTCTTATCTTTCTCTAAAAAAAAAAAAAAATTGTATGGATTTAAGCCCACAAGGTTTTATATTATCACAGAGTTTTTCAGTGCATGGTCTTGGGCTGAAAAGACCCAGAGCAGGGGTCAGGTTCCATATATCCAGGGTGGCTCTGGTCCCTGTAGTCCAGGATAGACATTGGAGCCAAAGCTGCCACTTCCATATTGCACCCAGCAGAAAAAAGTTGGAGAAAAAAGAGCTCCTTCCCTCCCTTTAAGGACACCACTCAGAAGTTACCTATGACATTTCTGATTCCATTCATTCTCCAGAGCTTTGTCATGTGTCCACATCCAGCTACAAGTCATCTAGGAAGTAGAGGCTCATGTCATGGGAAGCTATGTGCCCAGCTAAAAATTGGGTGCTCACCCTAAATAAGAGAGGAAGAAGAGATTTTTAGTGACAGCTAGTTGTCTCAGCCAGTCCTAGTAAAGCAGATTATGTATATTAATGATAAGCAAAGCTGAAGTATTTTAGGAAAGCTAGTGTTCCAATGATTTGGCCTTAACTAAGCAGGGGAAGGGGAAATCTTTTACTTGCTTTGGTCCCAAAATTCTTGGCCATCCCTCCCGTTGAGGCTGGGGTCTGCATCCCCTTCCCATGACTGAGTGGAGGCTTGTGAGGGCTCTGATAGGTGACAGCCGAAATGAGGCTGAGGTTAGGTAATAGAGGGTGACACTGCTTCCTCCTGGCTCTCTCTGTTGCTGTGAGGATGTTCTCTGTTGCTGTGAGGAGCCACCATGATGTGAGGGAGCCCAGACCACACTGAGAGGCAATGTGCATCTGGGTCATGTGGGTCTCAGCCAAGGATGTGTGTAAAAAAGCCTCCAAATGATTGATTCCCCTCTAACCCTGGAGCACTTCCTATCCCAAGCTGCTGAGTTTTCCATCTGATTAAAACTTCAAGAAAGACCTGGAACAAGAAGTGTCCAGCTGAGCCTGGTTAACATCTAGCACTTAGCAAACAGTAATAAAATTATTGTTGCTTTGGCTCAGCACCTATAGCTCAAGAGGCTAGGGCACCAGCACATACACCGGAGCTGGCAGGTTGGAATCCAGCCAGGCCTGCCAAACGACAATGACAACTACAACTTAAAAATAGCTGGGCGTTGTGGTGGACACCTGTAGTCCTAGGTACTTGGGAGGCTGAGGCAAGAGAATCGTTTAGACCCAAGAGTTTGAGGTTACTGTGAGCTGTGACGCCACAGCACTCTACCCAGGGCGACAGCTTGAGACTCTGTCTCAAAAAAAAAATAAGGATTATTGCTTTAAGTCACTAGATTTTGTGGTGTTTTGCTGAGAAGTGATAGATAACCAGAGCAGCAGGAGGCTGATACTTTGGTATCGATTGGTTTTCCTGCACTTTCCTGAGGTCACAGAGTGGAAATCAGTCAGAAAGAGAGAAAGGTCAAGACTCAGCAAATCAGAGCCCAGGGAAGGATGGATTCTGGTGGGGAGAAGGGGAGTGTTGCAGGGAGAGAGAAGCAGCTGCTCTTCCTCGCTGTGGGCACTGGAGTACTTCTAAAAGAAACCGCACGATGAGAAAGAGAAAGTGGGGAAGCAGGGAGCCAAGGGAAAGGAAAAAAAAGTTGTGTTGTGTGCCAAGGGTTTGCGACTAGAAATAGAGAAAGACAAGCATTCAAAACTCTAAATTATATGTACTCCTTTCTTCCATTTTCATCCTAGGCAAAATTGTAAAGGAAGCAACTTTTGTCTCTATTTTTGGCTGCTGCTTCTTCTGTTTTTCCTTATGCCTCCCACCCCAGCCTTCCAGAGACTCGGTTTCTGCTTTTGGAGACACTGACATCACAGCACTGGTTTGTTAGATTATGATCATGAAACACTAATCCTGGAGTCCTGAGGTTGTGTGGCCTCAACCTCCATGGTCCAGAAGCCCAGACCCAGTTCCCAGCGGGGCAGTGGTTATGTAAAGAGAATGCTGCTGCTTGCTTTTATAGCAGTGGTTCTCAACCTTCCTAATGATGCGACCCTTTAATACAGTTCCTCATGTTGTGGTGACCCCCAACTATAAAATTATTTTCGTTGCTACTTCATAACTATAATTTTTGCTACTGTTATGAATCGCAATGTAAATATCTGATATTAGGTGACCCCTGTGAAAGGGTCGTTCAACCCCCAAAGGGGTTGCAACCCACAGGTTGAAAACCGCTGTTTTACAGAATGGATCTCGTCTTCCTCTTGAATTCTCCTGGGGTAATGGTGTGAAGTTGGGGAGAGGGTCTTAAACTAGTCAGTTGTTTTTATTTCAGATTCTTTTGGACAGATGCTCAGTGTTCCTGATTTCTTCCTAGTTTCTCTACTCTTTCTGAGATAGTCCAGTGGGGACTAAAGTAGTATTGTCCATGTATCAGAGGGAAGAATTAAGCCTTGGCTTCACCAGGCTGCTCAATGAATCCATTCCTTCATCATATGCTGCTGCTTCTTTCCAATAAAGCGTCTTCGAATTCAGTCTTGATGAGAGTTTTATTCCATGGCACAGAATCCTAATGGTGTCACCTACATGCCATCTCATTCAACACCTTCCTTTAAAATGTTTTCGATTATTATCTAACTTTTTTTTTTTTTTTTGAGATAGAGCCTCAAGCTGTCCCCCTGGATAGAACGCTGTGGCATCACAGCTCACAGCAACCTCCAACTCCTGGGCTCAAGCGATTCTCCTGCCTCAGCCTCCAAAGTAGCTGGGACTACAGGTGCCCACCACAACACCCAGCTATTTTTTGGTTGCAGCTGTCATTGTTGTTTGGTGGGTCTGGGCTGGATTCGAACCCGCCAGCTCAGGTGTATGTGGCTGGCGCCTTAGCCGGTTGAGCCACAGGCACCGAGCCACATTTTTTTTTTTTATCTCCAGTATTCCTTTCTCCCCCTCCCTACCTTCTTAACCCTGCTATGTGATCAAAGCAGAGGTTCTCAAGCTTTTGGTCTCAGGACCAAAAATGTTTAAGTAAACACACTTAACAATTATTGATGACCCCAAAGAGTTTTTGATCTTCTGAATCTCACTATCAATATTTTAGAAATTAAAACAGAAAATTTAAAGATACTGATTAATTCATTTAAAAGCAGTAAGTCCACTGTATGTTGACACAAATAATATAATACAACCCACTGTGTGCAGACCCAGCACAAATGCTGGTCCTCTAACTACTGCTGTTGCTGTAGGTAATAAACTGTCCTTTATGTCTGACCCAGGAATCTCATCCATGAAACGGTCTCAGGCTAATCCATTATCTTAACCAGTAGGGTAAAATCTCAGACCCTTCACAGTTATTATTATTATTATTATTATTTTGAGACAGAGCCTCAAGCTATCCCCCTGGGTAGAGTGCCATGGCATCACAGCTCACAGCAACCTCCAACTCCTGGGATCAAGCGAGTCTCCTGCCTCAGCCTCCCAAGTAGCTGGGACCACAGGCGCCTGCCACAACGCCCGGCCATTTTTTGGTTGCAGCCATCATTGTTGTTTTGGTGGGCCCGGGCTGGGGATTCGAACCCGCCACCTTAGGTGTACGTGGCTGGTGCCTTAGCCACTTGAGCCACAAGCACTGAGCCCAGCATTTCTTCTTAATTTTAACGTAGATGTTGGACCTCACACACGTAGCATTCATGGTACCCATGACTTATAACCAATAGAAAACACAGACATTTTTTGTAGCACATTATATTTGTGCCATGTCTCAAAATAACATTTGTGCACATCAGCAATTTCAAATCAAAGTACTTGGTCTTATCAATTTATTAATAAAGAAGCACATACAGGGTGTTCAGAACCTGTTTGTGTGCAATCTGAAATAGTTAAAGTTAATGTGCAATTTAAAAAGTAAAGAGGAGGCTCAGTGCCTATAGCTCAAATGGCTAAGGCGCCAGTCATATACACCAAAACTGGCAGGTTCAAATCCAGGCCAGGCCTGCCAAACAACAATGACAACTACAACAAAAAAATAGCCGAGCATTGTGGTGGGGGCCTGAAGTCCCAGCTACTTAGGAAGCTGAGGCAGGAGAATTGCTTAAGCCCAGGAGTTTGAGGTTGCTGTGAGCTATGATGCCACAGTGCTCTACCCAGGGTGATAGCTTAAGGCTCTGTCTCAAAAAATAAATAAATAAATAAAAAGTGAAGAGGAAACCAATCACAATGAAACACAAGTTATCAATATATTCAAAAAATGCATGACAGTTACATATAGGGTATCCAAATTGCACACAAACTTTATGGTCACCCTGTATATAATTGTCACTCATTTGTTTATTAACATATTGATAACTTATGATTCATTGTGATTGTTTCCTTTTTACCTTATGCATTTAAAAAAAATTTTTTTGAGACAGTCTCACTCTGTTGCCCTAGGTAGAGTGCCTTGGCATCATAGTTCACAGGAACCTCAAGCTCTTGGGTTCAAAGGATCCTCTTGCCTCAGCCTCCTAAATACATCGGACTACAGGCGTTCATCGCAAAAATAGCCAGTTTATTTTTTTGGAGATGGAGTCTCCCTCTTGTTCAGGCTGGTCTCTAACTCCTGAGATCACGCAATTCACCCACCTCAGCCTCCCAGGGTGCTGGGATTACAGGCATGAGCCACCGTGCCCAGCCTTTATGCATTTAAAATTTTTATTATGAGAAAAGGTCCATAAACCACACAAAGTGGCTTTTAAAAAGTCCGTGTTGTAGGCAGTCTGTGTTCATTGTATAAAGTTATGAATAACACAGAAAAAAAAAACGGAAAAATGTTTCAATTATTTGTCTTTGAATTTGAAAAGCTTCAGCACCAGGGATAGAAATACTATTTCAAATGATTTGGGGAAAATGCCTTGAAAAAAATCTAAAGTCTCCTGCTTTTGAATCTAGAAAGGATTCCCCTGGGGAAGGGACTGGACACAGGGGTAGGGTGGAGAAGCCTGGGTGGAGGTATAGAATCCAGAGACCATCATTCTCCTCTTGACCTCCAGGACATCATGTGGATTATGCCCACCTGGCCCCCATGTAAGCCTGCACTCTACTTGCCTAAACCACAATACTGCCGCACCTCTGTTTTCCTTCTAGGTATCTGGTGAGGGTCACGTTCCTCTGCAGCCAGGAGTCCCACTACTGCCCAGGAGGATCACACCAGTGTCAGCCACCAAACTGCCTTCAGTCCCCAACAATTCAACTCTCCTTCTTTCCATAGCCCAGCACCTGAGTGCCCTGAGGGGCCAGTGGATCTAAGCCCTTAGGGGGGTGGTACATTACCAAATAGAAGTCTTTCCGTCTCTCTGGGAGGTCATAAACATTCATTAAGTGGGGTGGGGCGGGCGGAATTAAATGTTTATTAGTAAAGAATAGGACTTGTTAGTCTTTCTCTGCCTCTAATGGGCCTAACCATTTTAAGCAAACAGGACTTCTTAGTCTCTCTCTGGATGGAGGTGGGTCTGGACATTGATTAAGCAAAGAATAGAACTCTCTGCTTGGAGTGTGGTGGTTCACGCCTATAATCCTAGCACTGTGGGAGGCCAAGGCTTGGGAGTTCCAGACCAGTCTGAGCAAGAGAGAGACCCTGTCTCTACTAAAAATAGAAAAAACTAGCCTGGCATTGTGACTGGCACCTGTAGTCCCAGCTTCTGGGGAGGCTGAGGCAAAAGGATGGCTAGAACCCAGGAGACTGAGGTTGCTGCCAGGTAGAATGCCAGAGTACTCTAACTAGGGCCACAGAGTGAGACTCTGTCTCAAAAAAAAAAAAAAGAAAGAAAGAAAAGAAAAAAAGAATAGAACTCTCCTTGTTCTTCTGGTTCTGTTAAACTTCCTTCCTGGTTGTAGAAGATTCATAGCAGATAACTGATAGGGTGGAGAGCAAAAGCCCATGGAGCAGGGCCAAGTACAAAGTCTCTCCCAGAAACGGATGAGTGCACCAACCCAAAACCCCCAGACCCTCATATTCCCACCCCATCTTGCCCCTCGCTGCTGACTTGCTTTTCCAATTCAGCCCACTTACACTGGGGTGAGTAAACGGCCTAATTGTCCACACTGTACTAGACTCTGTTTCATTTTTCACACCTTAGAATAATCTCTCAATAACCCTCCACCCTTCCTTTTCTTTTTTTTTTTTTTTAGCTCTCCAACCTTCTACAGGGCCTCCAGCAGATGACCTTTGCTCTCTGCCATAGCAAACCCACCACCTCCTGAACTAATGTGCGCTGTGCCCTGAATTGCTTTAAAAGGGGCCCTTTTCCCTAACTCTGTGCTGTTGCCATCTTCCATTTTCAGTGGCAGCTCATCTGCTTACAGATGCTCTTTATAAATCGCAACTGTTAACTCTGCTTGGCCTGGCTCTTTGCAGCATCTTTCCACCTTTCAACATCTAGCACCTCGGACCTATAAATTGAGTCACTTCTGTGTTGGGTGGAATTGGATAGAACCATCTCAAGATTTTCCTCTGTGTTGTTAGAGAAAAACTCACTCCTGTCACACACAGGAGAGGAAAGAGGTCTGGAGGCGTGCAGTAACTCGCTCAAGGGATAATATTGCTTATTTTTAAAGTCTGTGAGCTCAGGAAATTCAGAGTTGCTCCTTTAGCGGGCAGGAAGCACTGTGCTCTGGTGTTACTCTCCGCAGCTCTTCTGCGGTGCTGATCTCAGCAGTGTGCTCCTATTGCTATGGTAATGAGCCATGGAAGCTTTTCAGGCTGGCCAGGGAGAGTATCCTTCATAAAAGAAAGGAGAAATCAGAGCTGCTGTTTGAAATTTGAAAAGGAATCAGAGAAGATAGACTTGAGAGTTTGTATAAGGATGGAAAAAATACAACAGTGGACCAGTTAAATCCATGGGGGAATAGAGTATAGGAGAGGAGGACACTTTGGGGGGCTCAGCATGGATTCTCCTGTGCCCTGCATTGAAAAAAACCAAGCTGATTCAGATGTCCTATGTGGCTCCATTAAGCATTTTATCTTCCAGATATATTTCCATGGTCCTATCCCCTAATACAGACATGTATTTTTAAGCAAACTCTCCAGAGATAGAAGAAAAAAAATATCAAGGCACTAAGCCTTCTGATAATTAAAGTAATACTAAATTATTTTATTTTTTTGGTAGAGACAGAATTTCACTTTATCACCCTGGGTAGAGTGCTGTGGCATCACACAGCTCACAGCAACCTCCAACTTCTTACCTCAGCCTCCCAAGTAGCTGGGACTACAGGTGTCCACTACAACGGCGGGCTCTTTTGTTGTTGTTGCAGTTTGGCCGGGACCAGGTTTGAACCCACCACCCTCGGTATATGGGGCCGGCCACTATAAAGTAATAATAATTTAAAAGACATTTTTTGCTCCACCAAAATAGAGCACGCTGTTCACATATGGCTAGAGCAGCTGGAAGGGACCAAAGGAAGCAGGTGTGGGTGAGGAAAAGGAAAGGATGAGGGAAAACAGGGGGAGGACTGCTGAATTTTCTGGCGTAGCACCTGTGGCTCAAGCAGCTAAGGCACTAGCCACATACACCTGAGCTGGCAGGTTCGAATCCAGCCTGGGCCCACCAAACAACAATGACGGCTGCAACCAAAAAATATCTGGGCATTGTGGCGGGTGCCTGTGGTCCCAGCTACTTGGGAGGCTGAGCCAGGAGACTCGCTTGAGCCCAGGACTTGGAGGTTGCTGTGAGCTGCGATGCTATAGCATTTTACCCAGGGCAACAGCTTGAGGCTCTGTCTCAATTAAAAAAAAGAAAGAAAATGGATTTGCTGTCAGAGAAAGTCCCAAAACTGGTTCTGCTCCTTCTGGTCTCTTCTCAGATGAGAAAACTAAAAAGTATTTAGACTTCCATAAAGAAAGGTCCAGGAATAGGGTCAGTGCCTGTGGCTCAAAGGAGTAGGGCGCCAGCCTCATATACCAGAGGTGGTGGGTTCAAACCCAGCCCCGGCCAAAAACTGAAAAAAAAAGAAATGAAAAGAAAGGTCCCAGAATGAACTTTTCCAAGGCCTCAGGTTGATATAACTCATTTCTCTCACAGGTTAGAAACAATCTGTTTTCCTGATCACACCGGAAGACATCATCAACACAAATTAGATATTTCTCCTGAAGACTCGTGTCTACCAAGATCTCAGATTATGACATTGGACCCTAACTAAATGAGGTTCCTGGAATTCTTTGAGGCCATCGCTGCATAGAGATGCCAAGAAGGCTGATGACAGCCAAGCCTGGCACCCAGATTTTACGTCTCCTTGGCTTCCACTAGGATGGTCTGGCTTTTTCTTTCTCGTTGTTGTCATTACCCATGATGAGAAACGTGTGAAAGTACAGGCATAGTCAGAAATAGATTAATATATTTCCAGAAATTTTTTTTAATTTTCCTTATGCACATACATGTGTTCATTTGGTTTCCACTTTTTGCCTTCACAAAATTAAAGAGGCTTAAAATTTAATAACAATAGCAATGTTTAAGATAAGGACTAGAAACAAAAACTTTGTAAAGAACGAACGAAGATAAATACATTCAGAAAAGAAAACAGATGATTGCTACAATGAAATATTCAGCAATAATAATAATAATAATGCAAAAAAAAGTAACATTCACATTGTCAGATGAAAGTGTGTCTATCATAGATTGATTTGACTCTGAGGTTCAGTATGGAGTCATCTTTTTTTGAGGGGATGGAGGCAAGATGGGCACTGGAGCTAGCTTTCCACAGAGGCTCCCGTCCAGAAGGAGAGTTAAAGGACAGAAGTTTAGCAAGTAAGCTGATGGTTTGGAGCTGAGCCAAGAGAGAAGGTTGAAGAATGCACTTCAACCCTGCTGAGGCAAGCTGTGACCTCAAGGATACAAACAAAAGGTACAAAATCTATCGCCAAGCAGAGGGGAGTCGCCTCCCCCATGAGAAGGGCTTATAGTATACTCCATACAAACAAGTGAGCAGAGTTTAAAGGTCCTCCCATTTTATTCCACAGGAGAGACCCTCTAAAAATAGGACCTCCTTCCCCTACTAGGGTAAGCTGACCAGATGTCCCACTTTTGGTGGGACAGTCCCGACTTTTAACAATTTGTCCCATGTCCCACGGCATTTTTTAAAAGTCCCGATTTTTGGAAAGAATGCACAACAAGCTAGGGAACAGCGGGAGAACGGGAAGGGAATATATGGTTTTCGGCTACCATGTGGCTATTTCGCCAAGATATGAGTTTTATATTATTTTTGTTAATTTTATAATGCTAAACTTTAATGATAACAAATAATTGTTGAGAACTGATTATTAAGAACTGCTTATCAAAGTTCGCATTGTTGATCAGTTGTTAGAATTTGACCACCATTGTTTGGACTTAATGAACAATGGCATTTTGAGGCATTGGCAACCACAAAAACATTTTGTAACTGTCTCTCAAATGATATACATCATACTGCGTGCTAGTGCTAGTTAAACAAGTGATGTCAACAAATCAGCTATTCAGATAATTTAGGTAAGTAATTTATTTTTTTATTTCATGAATTTAGCAGATAGTACTCATTATTTATATTTTATAGTGATGGCAAAAAGTCTAGTGACAGCCTTGAAAGTGACACTTACAACTTATGAGGTATTATTATTAAAAAAAAATTGATAAGGAAAAGGTTAAATCTTGGGCATCAGCAAAAATCACAATAGAGAACAAATTGTTAGAAATACTTCATCATTTTGAAACAAACCATGTTCCATACAATAATGCACTAAAAATTGTGGGATACGTGCTGTCCTTACCAGGAACTAATGTTGCGACTGAACATGTTTTTTCTACAGTAAATAAAGTGTGGACATCAGAAAAATCACAATTTAAGTGTTGAGACTTTGAAAGCCATTTTACAAGCTATCCCCCTGAGTAGAGTGCCGTGGCATCACGGCTCACAGCAACCTCCAGCTCCTGGGCTCAGGCGAGTCTCCTGCCTCCACCTCCCAAGAAGCTGGGACCACAGGCCTGGCTATTTTTTAGTTGCAGCCAACATTGTTGTTTGGCGGGCCCGGGCTGGATTCAAACCCACCACCTTAGGTGTATATGGCTGGCACCTTAGCCACTTGAGCCACAGGTGCCAAGCCTAATTTAACAAATTCTTGTGAAAAATTTCATGACCTTTTAAACAACGACAGCAATCTACTAAAAAAATTCACTCAAATGCGAAATATGCCAAAGAATAAAATAATACTATAAGTAATTTTTAAAATGTATATTTCTAAATTGTACTTATGTTGAAATTAAAAAATATATATATTACAATACTATTTTTGCATTCTATGAAAATTTTTCTTGCTCCATATAGACTAAATTTTTAATTAAGAACCCCCCCACACACACACTGGTCAATGGTGTCCTGGTCTATCACTGTTAAAATCTGGTCACCTTATACTAGGGTGCCATGGCACTCTCCTGACAGGCATAAAACTGTATAAAGCTGTATATATTCTCTACCCGCAATTCTGAACTCCCAGCACTCCCCTCCACTCTCACCCCAAGGTCTGGAAGCCTGTTCCCCATGGAGTCCAGATTCTTGGGCATTTTCTTGAGAGGTGTGGACAGGGCAAGGGCTATTGCTGGACTGTGCTGATTCTGTGGCACGGGACTAAAGAGAAGATAGTCAATTGAGAGGGAACCATACAGGAGTGGCAGTGCCCCAAGGTGCAGAGCAGCAGCTGCAGTAGCAGGAACAATAGGGCTCATCCTTATCCCCTCCAGGGATATTCTGGACAGACACTCCCTATCTCCCTGGGCAACCAGAGGAAGCCGGGCATCTTCTCCAGCGGTAGCCACTGGTGGAACAGATCTGGGATGGAAACGCAGGCCCTGTGAGTAAAGGGTATGCCTGAGGCAGTACTGGCCTGGGCGCACAGGGACTAGAATATGTGCACAGAGATGGCAGACTTCCAGGGCAGGGCTGACCCAGAGGACTGTTTTACTGAGTCTAAGACACACCTGGCCCTCAGGGGATTGTAGCAGAGACAAAGGTAGGCAGGCAGAGGCTGGAATTGACAACTGAGTGTGAGTTCTAGCTGTTCCTGCCCCAAGACCAGACAGCAGCACAGACTGGGGCTGAGTTGCAGTTTCTGTGACCTCAAACAGTGTCTGATCCACAGGTGAATATAGCAGAGACAGAAACAAATTCTGCGAAGTTGTTCTGTTCTACCAGCAACACCAATCAGGAGCAGTGCTGGAACTGAGTGAACCACCCCAGTCCCCATTAAGCACCTGAGGTTGTCAAGCTCCACCTCCCTCTCCTGAATAGTAGCAGAGAGCGGTGGCCTTGCTGAGGAGACATAGATCTCCCTGTGACTCAGGCAGGTTCAAAGGCCTAGAGCATCTGCTCACTGGAGGTAACTGGGTCACAACCCTATGGGGTTACCAGTGACCAGGTGTGACAGAGGTGCAAGGTGGGGAAGGAGGCATCAACCTTCCCAGACAAATTTATTTTCTGGGTGGGTCCCTCTGACCTCACAGAGCACCAGAGCGAGTCATACTTGAGCTGCCAGCAGACACCTGCTATCTAGTTGCTGGAGACCTTTTGAACTCTCCCACCTGAGACTGGTGCTGACTGAGACAATTGATTTGGACCTCTTGAACTGGGCCAATTACCTAAGGACTATCCAAAGTAGTACCCTGGGTGTGTGTTGTGGGAAGGTTTGATTTTCCTTTTCTAATTGTTGCCTGTGGGGGTGGGGTGAATTAATTCCTGGTGTTTCTCCACAGCTGAGACTTCAACCCAGAGTAACTGTTTTCAATTTCAGTTAATTCTGCTCTAATTTTGGTTTTTCCTTTTTCTTCTGCTGGGTTTGGGGTTGGAATGTTCTTCCTTTTCCAGTTGCTTGAGATGTCCCATTAAGTTGTTAACTTCCTCTCTTTCTGTTCTCTAGAGGAAGGCTTTTAGTGCTATAAATTTCCCTCTTAAAACTGCCTTTGTGGTATCTCAGAAGTTCTGATAATTCGTGTCTTCATTATCCTTTTGTTCCAAAAATTTGGTAATTTCCTTCTTAATCTCATCTATGACCCAGCTATCATTCAACATAAGGTTATTTAGCTTCCATGTTTTTGTATGCGTATGCAGATTCCTGTTGTTATTGAGTTCAACTTTTATTCCATGATGGTCCGAGAAGATGCAAGGAATAATTTCTATTCTTTTAAAATTGCTAAGATTAGACTTATGACCTAAGATGTGGTCGATTTTGGAGTATGTTCCATAGGCTGATGAGAAGAATGTGTATTCAGTTTTGTTAGGATGAAATATTCTGTAGAAGTTTCTCTTAAAGAAATAGCTGAAACTATAAAAATACTAGAAGAAAATGCAGGGAAAACTCTTGAAGAAATCAGCCTGGGTGAATATTTTATGGGGAGGACCCCCCCCAGGTAATTGAAGCAACATCAAAAATACGGGAGGACCCCTCCCAGGTAATTGAAGCAACATCAAAAATACACTACTGGGACCTGATCAAACTAAAAAGCTTCTGCACAACCAAGAACATAGTAAGTAAAGCAAGCAGACAGCCCTTAGAATGGGAGAAGATATTTGCAGGTTATGTCTCCGACAAAGGTTTAATAAACAGAATCAAAAGAAAACTCAAATGTATTAGCAAGAAAAGAACAAGTGATCCCATCTCAGGGTGGGCAAGGGACTTGAAGAGAAACTTCTCTGAAGAAGACAGGCGCAGGGCCTACAGACATATGAAAAAATGTTCATCATCCTTAATCATCAGAGAAATGCAAATCAAAACTACTTTGAGATATCATCTAACTCCAGTAAGATTAGCCCATATCACAAAATCCCAAAACCAGAGATGTTGGCATGGATGTGGAGAAAAGGGAACACTTCTACATGCTGGTGGGAATGCAGACTAATATGTTCCTTTTGGAAAGATGTGTAGAGAATACTTACAGAACTAAAAATAGACCTGCCATTTGATCCTAGAATTATTCTAGGTATATATCCAGAACACCAAAAATCACATTATAACAAAGATATTTGTACCAGAATGTTTATTGCAGCCCAATTCATAATTGCTAAGTCATGGAAGAAACCCAAGTGCCCATCGGCCCATTAATGGATCAATAAATTGTGGTATATATACACCATGGAGTATTATGCAGCCTTAAAGAAAGATGGAGACTTTACCTCTTTCACATTTACATGGATGGAGCTAGAACATATTCTTCTTAGAAAAATATCTCAAGAATGGAAGAAAAAGTATCCAATGTACTCAGTCCTACTATGAAACTAATGTAGTCCAAGAATATGGGGAAAGGGGAAAGTGAGTGGAGGGGAGGGGGGAGGACGGGTGGAGAGAGGGTAATTGGTGGGACCACACCTATGGTGCATCTTACAAGGGTACATATGAAACTTACTAAATGCCGAATATAAATGTCTTAACACAATAACTAAGAAAATGCCATGAAGGTTGTGTTAACCAGTTTGATAAAAATATTTCAAATTGTATATAAAACCTGCATATTGTACCCCATGACTGCATTAACGTACACAGCAATGATTTAATAAAAAAAGAAAAAAAAAACTTCTTTTTTTTTTCCTCCAGAAATTATCTAGAAAAGTAGCAGATCAAAGACTATTCCACTGGTTCTTTGCATACCATAAGAGTCTGATTTTAACCAATCTCATCAATTTCATAACTTCCATTATTGTTATGTAGGTCTCTACAAAAGTTTTGAGAGAGACTGTGTTATAGTCCATTATTTCACTTCCAAGAAACACAGCGTCCTTTCTGATTCACCTGTTCAAGTTTTAACTTGCTCAGTTTCTCAGTGTTGCTAGGATGGCTTCATTTGTTTCCACCCATATGGATTTTATATTTCTTGAGTTTTGTGTGTCTGAAAACCTTCTTAATGACCCATGTATTATTTAGAGATGATTAATTATTTAAATGCTGATTTCCAACCTACTAATGAAATCTTGTAATTCTTTTTTTTTTTTTTTTTTGAGACAGAGCCTCAAGCTATCCCCCTGGGTAGAGTGCCATGGCATCACAGCTCATAGCAACCTCCAACTCCTGGGCTCAAGCCAGTCTCCTGCCTGGGCCTCCCAAGTAACTGGGACCACAGGCACCCGCCACAACACCCAGCCATTTTTTGGTTGCAGCCATCATTGTTGTTTGGCGGTCCGGGCTGGGGATTCGAACCTGCCACCTTAGGTGTATGTGGCTGGCGCCTTAGCCGATTGAGCCACAGGCGCCGAGCCCTGAAATCTTGTAATTCTTTATCAGGATCAGTTATTGTGATTACTAATGAAGCCAGAAAGTAAAAGACAGGAAAGCAATAGAGAAAGGAAGACAAAATAGGATCAAAATCAAGGTTCACATTTCCACAACCTTTTCCTAGTCATAAATGACAAGACAAAAAAAAATTTAAAGGGGACATTTATCAACATCGGCATCAGTAGCAGCTTCTTCTTCTTTCCTCTCCAGCCTTTGTGGTTTGCTCTCACGTCCTGATGGAAGGGTTGGATGAAGGAGGAAGGCATAGCCGTGTCTACATCAGGGGCATTAGCATATAATAAAAGGCTAACGTCTTTAACTGAAGGAATGAATATCCATCTTGAAATTTGGGGCATCCTGTGGGAAGTGTGGAGGTAAGAACCTAGCCATAAGTGGAAACCCCACAAATGAAGTTCCATCCAGACTAAGGATAGACCAAAGCTCCTGTTATTCCATCTTAGAAAAAGACTCTACCTAATATTTCAAAAGGCATCATCCCAACAGCCAGACATTCACCTAATCAATAGAGATTACATCCAACCAGACACATCCTTTACTATAAGCCCTCACCAGAGGACTCAAGGACTATAAGAAGAGCAGGACTTCACCAGTTTTACATAGCCATCTCACTAGATCCTGTCCTGCTATCACTCATGGTTGGTACTGAAGGCTCTGCCCAAATCAAGGATTCTTTTTGCAAGACACACAACTGTCCAGATCAGCCCAGTTCATTCTTCTTGTCCATATCCTCGCTCTCCTTGCCTGGTTTGTTAATTCTGTTCCTATCCCCTTTTCTCTTGATGTTCAGTGATATTCTTTTTGATGTGAAAATTATGATCTATAACATTTATGTGTTGATTAAGTATATACTATGTGTGGTTTGTAGTAGTGACTGATTTGCAGATTGGCTTGAGCCTTTGTGCCCATGGCTCTAACTACCAAGTACAGGCATTGATAAGGAGGACTGCCTCCTTGGGCACTCTGTGTAGCTCATCACCTTTTATGACTGAATAAGCATCAGTGAAAGTCTGAGCTTGTGGAAAAGACACAAACATGCGTGGACCTGGTTACATCTCATCTTGTGCTGTTCGCAACAACTCTTTTGAGCTAGCTTACTGGAATTTTCTTTATATTCAGGTTTGGTGAGGTCAACAGATCATGAGATGATGGCCATTGAAAAGACAGTCACTCCTGGTTCCCACGATGAGGGAAGTACTGGTGTCCACCAGGAAGCAGAGGGAGTGAGGGGAAATAATGGGCAGGAGACTTTCTGAGTGAGGCCTCTTAGTGGCTGCAAAGCAGAGACTCAGGTCGGGCTCTGCTTTTTAATGTGTAGGAGTAAAGGGAAAATTCTGAAGTTTTGCTGAAAAATCAACTCCCAAAATGTAGATTAATTGAAGGAAAGGCACACAAATTTATTTAACACCACACCGGAGTCTTTAAAATGAAGACCCAGAGATACAGAGGAAATTGTCCATTTTTTTATGCTTAGTTTGAAGAAAGTATGGATAGCTATGGACAAAAAGGATGTGGGCTAATGCTAGTAAACTAAGGGGGAAGACCCAGCAAGGCCTGTGTCTGGATTCTCCTTGGCTGCTTAGGCAGCATCCTTGCCTTCTGTGATGGGGCAGAGCCCTTTCTGGAATGAGAGGCTTATGACCTGTTGTCAAACAAGATAGGTCAGGTAATTTCTTCATGGCCAGTTTTTATACAGAAAGGTGGAGGGGAAGTTAGTAATATTTTTATGTTTTATGACTGGCTTTGGGGAGAAGGGGTTCTGGTGTCTATGACCTACCATTGGGAAAACAGATTCTAGTGAGAGAGGATACCCGGAAAAAGTAAGGTCTAAGAAAACAGAGGTCTTCTCAAGGTGACTCTAAGGACACACCTGTAAAATCCTCCCTGTGGTAACTCAGCTCTTAGAAATTTATAGAAAGTTAGCTTTCTGGGACCTGGAAACCAATGCTTGCTTCCTTTCTATAAAAGCCCATGGTTCTGTAAAAGCCAGAATCCAAACCACTTCTCCAGCTTAATTCAAACTGACCAATGAAAAAGTTACCTGTGGGCCAGAACTTTTGACTAAAGATAAAAAGGAGAGCCTGAGCCAATTGGGGAGCATAGCTATTTTGAACTCGTATCTGCCACCACTCTGCCAGCTGGAATAAAGCTCTTCCTCTTACACAGTGTTTGGGTGCTCTTTCTCTCCATTGGGCCTCGTCTTCCTGCAACACTAATTTTTTTTTTTTTTGAGACTGAGTCTCAGGCTGTCATGCTGAGTGGAGTGCCTTGATATCACTGCTCACAGCAACCTCAAACTCTTGGGCTTAAGCGATCCTCTAGCCTCCCAAGTAGCTGGGAATACAGGTGCCCGCCACAATGCCTGGCTATTTTGGTTATAGTTGTCATTGTTGTTTGGCGGCCGGGGCTGGATTCGAATGTGTGGCTGGTGCCTTAGCAGCTTGAGCTACAGGTGCCTGTTGTGCCTGGATTTTTCCCTATCCCCTAAGAGTTAGTTCGAGATACACTCCGATGTAAAGATCATGAGGCAAGCTTTATTCAAGCCCAGGCCTGGACTCTCCTGGTGAGCACACGGAGGAAGAGCTACACTCCAGAGGTGCAATCAGTTTTTATAGAGTACAGAAAACAAGAAGGGGAGGGGTAAAATACAGGTACAATTTTGATTGGTTGCTAGGGGCATGGGCAGATTACAGGTTAGGCATTAGCTCGTGATTGGGCATAGGTTTCGAGCCATGGGGTGGTGCTATCTTTGGGATGGGCAGGGGCGTTATGCTGACTCATTGGGCCTAAGAAGACCGTGATGGCCTCATTAAAATGGCGTAGGCTCGGTCTTCACACTAGGTTTTAGCTAGTGAGAAATAAAGCAAGCAAAGGGCTTCTGGGAGAGATTTTTTTTCCTGTTGAAAAGCAGGGAGAACTCTTCTCTCACCCTGCCTGCCCCTAGCTATCTATGAGGACGTGATTCTGGGAACTGTTGCAGGCATCCTGTGACCATGTTGAGAAGCCGTGATGACCATGTGAGTCTGTGCACCTGTTGAGCCACCATGTCTCCATAATCTCCTACTCCAAGCTTCTTAAGTAATAGTGAACAACCTTATGGTTCATACTGATTTTTTTGCTACTTGTAGCCAAAAAGCATTCCTACTGATATATTCACTGAACAATGTTCAGTAGCACTGTTGTTCCTTTTACCTGGTCCCCTCTTCCTTATACAGACTCCATTACGCAGTGAAGAGCAACAATACTTTCTGTCTCCATTTTATGCTCATTTCTTTCAGGATGAATGAATGAGACATTTTCAGCCATTTTCTTTGAAGGTTATCATTGACCTCTTTGGCAGGATGCAATGGCAAATGTAGTAACTAAACAAATAGCTTGCTATTGCAAATATTCGCCTTGCATATTAATGTAAAAGTGAAGCCACCTTTTATAAAATTAATATATGGCCATAAGGAGGGAACTGTAGTAAAAGCCTGAACTCTGCAAAAGTATAGACATATACATAATATATAAAAATATATGTAATATATATTCTATATGTATAATCCAGCTACTGTTCCCTAAACTTGGTTTTCTATAATTGCTTACTCAGAAATCACATAGCTGATGGTCACAAAGATTCTTGTGGGATGAATGCCCACATAAAACTAGCTAAATGCAATGTGCTCTTTTAATTCCAGAAACTGAGCGAAAAGACTCATAAGTATTGTGCATTTTGTAGAAGCCTAGCTGCCTGAGAGAGCATGGCACGGCCTGCGGGCAAGGTGGTAACAACCTCCTGCATGGAACTTGGACCATGCAGTCAGTCAGCCTGCCAGATAAGGGTTGATGGCCCATCTGTGTAGGAGACATGGCTCAAAGGTTGATGTGAGTGAAAAACTTCATTGTAAAAGCCAGTGGCTTTCAAAAGCATGAGAAAATAGAGTCATTGAGCCTGTTTCTCAGAAACTTTAATTGAGTACATGGAAGAAAAATGTTTTACTTCCCTGTTTGTCCTGACCTTTAACTTTGACAATGGAAGTCAGATAATGCAGGGTTGCTTTAGGTCTTTAGAGGAATAGCTTGAAGCTAGTCTTAAGATGGTTATCTTACTTTCCCCAAGACTTTCTGTCTTTTCTATAGCCTGAGATAAGAATAGAGAATGTTAAGATTATTGATCAATGTGGTGTACCGGAGGAACTCATGATAACGGGTAGTCTCAAATAAAGATGATTTGCTGCAGGCCACCCAAAAGCTTGTAGTTGTTTCCTGCTTTCAGACAATTCTAGGAGCGAACATGCACCCCGCGGCCCAGCTGTTTGGCTCTCCCGGAGAGAAATTACCACCCAACAGGAGACAGGGTCTTGTGTTGCACAGGCTGGAGTACAGTGGCATGACCATAGCTTAGGCATCCTTGGGTTCCTGGGCTCAAAAAATTCTCTCACTTCAGCCTCTCCAGTAGCTGGGACTACAGACATGTACTATACCATGCCCAGCTAATTTTTTTTCTTTTGTTGTTTTTTAGAGGTATGTGGAGAGAGGGTGGAGAGGTCTTGCCATATTGTCTAAGCTGGTCTCTAACACTTCCATTCAAATGATCTTCCCACCATTTCCGTCCAAGTCTCTGGGATTATAGCAATGAACCACTGCACCTAACCATGGATCTTATGATCTAGTGGAAATTCTAGTGCAGCTGGGGTTGATATAGTGACAAGTAAATAGAAAACTAGCAGACATTTAAAAGAAACATTTATTCAACCTCGAGGCAACTACTTTCAACTCTTTTGGCTGACTCTTTCAGTATTTTTATATCACAAAATTAACAGGATTGTCACTTCTGATTTTTCCTTCTTCTTCCCTTTTTCCTTTTTCTTCCTGTGAGGATTTTTCTAGTTTTGATCTTCTTCATCCTTGTTACATTTGTGAATATTTCTCATCCCTCTGGCCTCTCAATATAGTATAATTATAACGCTGGTTAGATCAGTATTTAAATTTTAACATTTTATCATTATGTAAACACTAAGAACAGCCAAGTCATGTAGTTAATTGTAATTATTTTAGTTTTCTGTACAAGTATTTGTTTTCAAGTTCTATGTAAATGACACATTTTCAGGGCACCCCTGAAACATTCTTCCCTCTCACACCATAACCCGTTTCTTCATGTTAGTCTATTTTGTATTATCGTAACACATGAGATTGGGCGCATTCAGCATGGAGCGGCTATAGGTGTGCTGTTATAAGAGACTATCACAGGCCAGGCGAGGTGGCTCATGCCTATAATC
This sequence comes from Galagoides demidoff, assembly GCA_963574575.1. Taxonomy (NCBI): domain Eukaryota; kingdom Metazoa; phylum Chordata; class Mammalia; order Primates; family Galagidae; genus Galagoides; species Galagoides demidoff. The sequence goes on along the minus strand of CAUYQV010012817.1, from coordinate 13,003 downwards.
CTAGCAATCTGGGAGGTCAAGGCAGGTGGATTGCTTGAGCTCATGAATTCAAGACCAGCCTGAGCAAGAGCAAGACCCCATCTCTACTAAAAATAGAAAAACTGAGGAAAGATGATCACTTGAGCCCAAATGTTGGAGGTCTCTAACAGCTTGAGACTCTGTCTCAAAAAACAAACAAACAAAAAAACCCCAGAATATCACAGACTGAGTAATTTATAAAGAAAGGCTGGGAAGTTCAGTATTAAGGTGTCAGCATCTGGCAAAGGGCTTCTCACTGCATTATCATGTGCCAAAACAGTGAGAGTGGGAGAGAGATGAGCTCACTTTCATAACACACCCATTCTCATGATAACTAATCTACTCCTGTGATAATGAGGGATCTGCCCCCATGACCTATTTATCTCTTAAAGTTCCCACCTCTAGCCAGGGACAGTGGCTCATGCCTGTAATCCTAGCAATCTGGGAGGTCGAGGTGGGTGGAGTGCTTGAGTTCAAGACTAGCCTCAGCAACAGCAAGATCCCATCTCTAAAAAATAGCTGGATGTTGTGGCAGGTGCCTATAGTTCCACCTACTTGGGAGGCTGAGGCATGTGAATTGCTTGAACCCAGGAGTGTGAGGTTGCTGTGAGCTGTGACACCACAGCACTCTACCCAGGGCAACAAAGTGAGACTGTCTTAAAAAATAAAATAAAATAAAAAGAAAATAAAGTTCTCACTTCTCTATACTGTTGCTTTGGGGACTGAGTTTCTTTTTTTTCTTTCCTAAGATAGAGTCTCATGGCCACCATGCCCGGCATGGGGACTGAGTTTCTAACAAAAAAAAAAAAAGAAAGAAAGAAAAAAAGAAATTTAAGAAAAAGGTTTTACTCCCCTGTTTATTCTGACCTTTACTTTAACAACAGAAGTCAGATAATGTATAGTTGTTTTGGGTCTCCAGAGAGGAATAGCCTGAGGATAGTCTTTTTTTTTTTTTTTTTGAGATGGAGCCTCAAGCTATCCCCCTGGGTAGAGTGCCATGGCATCACAGCTCATAGCAACCTCCAAATCCTGGGCTCAAGCAAGTCTCCTGCCTCTGCCTCCCAAGCAGCTGGGACCACAGGCGCCCGCCACAACGCCTGGCCATTTTTTGGTTGCAGCCATCATTGCTGTTTGGCGGGCCCGGGCTGTGGATTCGAACCTGCCACCTTAGGTGTACGTGGCTGGTGCCCTAGCCGATTGAGCTACAGGCACCGAGCCCTGAGGCTAGTCTTAAGATGGTTGTCTCACTTTCCTGGACTTTCTTCCTTTAGACTAGTCTTCGGATGGTTATCTCAAGTTCCTGGACTTTCTTTTCTATAGTTTAAGATAAGAATAGAGGATGTTAGGATTATTGATCAATGTGATGTATGTGACTAGCTCCCAATAAAAGGGAGTGGAAAATAAAGACATTTTGCTACTGCCAACCTGAGTAGTAGTCGTTTCTTGCTTTCATACAATTCTAGAAGCAAGCTTGCACCCACGGCCAAGCCGTCCTTCTCTCCCCGAGGGAAAACATCACCCAGCAGTTATCCCCAAAATATGCCACTTTGGCATAAGAATTATTTAGAGCTGAAGCCAATTCAGAAGAAGTAGAGAGTCCTCCACTTAACAATGATTTGTTTTAAGATGTTTTGAGTTTATGATGGTGTGGTACCAATATCCATTCTGTAAACCAGTCTGTTTTTCACTTTCAGTACAGTATTCAATAAATTGCGGGAAATATTCAATACTTTACTATAATATAGGCTTTAGTAACATGTTTTTGTTCAATGTTTGGTTAATATAAGTGTTCTGAGCACATTTAAGGTAGGGTAGGCTAAGCTGTGATGTTTGGTAGTTAGGTTTATTGGGATGTAAACCCATCATAAGTTGAAAATATCTGTACAAGAAAAGCTCCCTGACCTTTCACTATCGCCTTAAAAGGAGGTCATAAATTTTCCAAGGTGTTTCTCCCCCTCGCTCTACCAGAAAGGACAAAAAGTTAATCACCTGTTGGGAGCAGTGGCTTCTGCCTGTAGTTGCAGCTAGTTAGGAGACTAAGGCAGGAGAGCTGCTTGAGCACAGGAGTTTCAGGCCAGCCTGGGCAATACAGCAAGACCCTATCTCTAAAAAAAAAATAGGAAAAAAATTAATCAGAGACAACTATAGAACCTTATCAGCCCAAAGACAGCATTAGAAGAATCCACATACCAAACTTCACTAACCAGATTGTGTGTCTATCACTAGTTTCCCATATCTTTAACTTCCCACAATTTGCCACTTTTGGAAGCCTAAAATTGCATTCTTTTGTCCTGTCGTTTCTCTACAAATTTATTGTCCTTTGTTGAAAATGCTGTACAAATCCAAATTGTTAAGCCACCTCTTTGAGTTACTTTTCCTGGGGTTTCTCTCGTATATCCATGATGTGCATGTTACTAAACTTCTGTTTGTTTCCTTTTGTTGTCTGGTCTTGCTTTAAGGCCCCCCCCAGAGGAGACCCTAGAAGAATACTAGGATTTTCCCCCCTCCTCATAGCCCCAAGGAAGGCTTGAGAAGCAAGCTCAGTGCCTGTTCTTCAGCTCCTGGCTTTCTAGATGCCACCCAGATCACCCCCTCTGTTAACTTGCCCTTTTTCCAGCTGAGTAGGTACAGCTGATGTCACTGGGATTTTCTCAGGTACATTCCAGGCCCAGCAGAAACAGTTTCATTATTGAACTTGCAAAGTTTCCAAATTTCCTCCGCTAAAAGGTTGCTGTCCAATTGATTTTTCCTCATGCTCATTCTCGAGGTTATCCTGGTCTGCATGCTGTGAAGGTTCCTGTCACTGCCCCTCCTTGACAGCGCCAGCTTCTGGGTAGTAGCAGGCCAGGGTGTGTTTTCGCGGTCAGAGGCACAGGGCTGGGCCAGCGGTGAGTTACTAGGGCTTGCACTTAGGAACCGTCACTCTGACATAACGCCCGATGCGACGACAAAGAGGGCATGGGGTCTCTAAAAGTTCCCCTTGGGACATCTTACCCAGTCGAGCGAAAGTCACCACCGAGAGTTGCGACAGGGCGCCACATGGAAGAGTGGTCACCAGAGGGGGAAAAGGCACCAAGAAGAGGTGGGTGAACACCAAAGGCGGCTTCACCCACTAAATAGTACCCCTACAGGACTCTGAGGTTTCTTTTAGTTTGTGTTTTCTGAGTGTTGTGCAAGAACTCGCACTACGTATTAATAAGCTGACGACGGAGTTTTCCCCCTCCACGCCTGCACACCGTGACAAGCAGCAACACGCCTCCTCCGGTCGGCGACGCCAGTCTCCGCGCGGAACGGCCTCCCAGCCGAGACGCTTGCCCTTCTTTCTGCCCGTCTCCAAGATGGCGTCCGCCGCCTCGCGGCCCCGCCCTCGAGCCTACCGACCCGCCCCTCCGCCTGGCGGCGCGGGACCGCGCAGCGCGCGCCCGCCGCCCCTCCCCGCGCGAGCTCCACCCAGGTCGCAGGCAGCGCGGTCGGTGGCGGCTGTTTCCCGCCATTGTGCGAAGTGGAGGCTGGGGGCTGCACGCGTCGAGCCTGACGGTCTCCAGCCAGCTCCTTGGCTGCCGCCGCCGCAGTCTCTGCTCCCTGAAGCACTGGGAGGCCGGGCGGCCCGCGCCTCGCTGTGCGTGGGAGGGCGCGGGCAAGGAGCGGCCGAGCCCCTGAGGAGAAAGCTGGGCGCCGACCCCGGCCCTCGGCGAGATGCCCTGTGGGGAAGATTGGCTCAGCCACCCGCTTGGGATCGTACAGGGCTTCTTCGGTGAGTGGCGGCGTCGGGGGCGGGCCAGGCGGGCCGCCGAGTTTGCCGAGCCCCGGGGCCGGGCCCCGCCGCGCGGCCCCCACGCGGGACCGTCTTGAGGACTCAGAGGCCCTGGACGGCTCCCCAGGACCTGCGCGGGCCGGAGCCGGGACTGCCCCTTCCCGGGCCGCGGCCGCAGGTGCCTCCCACCTGCCCGAGTCGCCGCTCACGAACGGCCAAGGTTAAGTGGCGAGGACCAGGCTGTGATTGGCGGCCTCGTCCCGGGTTTGGGGCTCAGCCGGGGGTCCCGAGCCTCAAGGGCCGCAAACTCGGAGAGGTGCTTGAACCTCGGAGTGGGCTCGTGGGGCGGCGGGGAAGGAAAACCACTTTGCCTGTGGGAAACCTACAGGATATTTCAAAACTTCCGGTGTGTGCGGGGCGTCTCGTCGGCTAGCCCCGAAGTTAGCTCCAACTCCTGTGTTGCACACATCCTCTCTTGTAGAGAGAAGATTTAACGTTACAGTTTAATTTTTCGGCGGGGATGACTTTAGAACCCGTCTAGCCCCGGTCTGTTCCTGTGCCAGAAGAAGTAAACTACTTAAGTGAGTTTCAGATAGAAAGCTGAGAATGCGGCAGGCAAGCTTAGTAAATTTTGGTCGCAACTGGGATTTTTTTTTTGTTTTTCTTTTAGTTTTTTAATCTTTTTACTTTACAAGGTTGAAATTGTTACTGCTACTTTTCTGTTGAGGGTACATGAAGAAAGATTTGTATTCGTTTGTCCTTTACTGGACATTTTGACAACCCCTATCCCCTTCCCCAGTGTCTTGTTGCACTTACGAGCCGTGGAGACAGACCCAGCCAGAAATCACTGTGTTAGATCCTAACACCTGACTTGTCTGTAGCGTTTAACTGGAGTTGTAGAGTGACCTTAGCTCATTGAAAACGTCGTGGGATAATGGGGTGAAAGCCTAACATTCCTCAACAGCTGAAACCAATAGTATAAAATGTGTTATTTCTAGTAGGTAAGCATTTCATGCTCAGCAACTCTGTATTCGTTTTATCTGTGATTCTAAGTAGTTACATGATTTCTCAGGCTTAAAGTAAAGGCAGCATATTAGAAGAAATCCTGGATAGGCATCCAAATTGTAGTCAGTGAAACTGGCAACCTGATAGAGGAAATAATAAAGCTATAAATAAAACAAAAAATGAAATAAAAGCTGTAAATAAAACAAAACAAAATAGGCAGATTCACTTCATAGAAGTCACGGGTGTTTTGAGAAAGGGGCATGTATTCCTCCACTAAATCCTAGTAATTGATGTTCACAATAATGCTGAAACTGACCCTTGATTTTCAAAATAGTAGCCCCAAATGTCAAGTGAAGATTAAATTGTATTGGTTTAAGAGGGTGCAGACACATAGATAATTTTTTAGGAAAATCTTTCTAAAGTAAAAAGGGTTGATGTTTAAAGGACTAAGTTACAATTACCGATAATACAAAGTTCATTTATGAGAAATACCCATACCCTGGTCTTGTTGGATAAATAAGATGATTTTATATTTGCTATAGATGCGGATGTATTTGTGTCAGATTTTTTTCTCTTATGCATATGATCCTAAGGGGCACATCTCGGAGTAAAGAAAGGGTTTAATTTGATTATCAAATACTAGTTTTATAGTATTTTATAAATTCTGCAGATATTGATGTTTTTCTCCAGAGAATGTCTTATTCTCATATAGATTGTATCTTTCAAAGAAGTCACACTGGTTTTTGTGTAAAAGCTATTTTAAAGTACAGCATATATTTTTGCTGTATTTTTCCATCACTGTGACTATATTGGATATCTTTGTAATAATGGCATTACAAGTATTTGTGTGATAAGTAAGTTAAACTTGTATATACTTTTTGGCTTAGTAGGAAATTATTTTAAATCTATTTTTCCTCAAGTTAGAAAGGTAATGTACAAAAAAAAAAAAATTATTGTCATGTAACAGAATACAAAGGCCTATAAATGTATAATTCTTTGTCTTAAAGATAACTACGGTTTGATTCATGGTTGTCCAATTTATTTTCTTTGTATATATTTATACTGTGGTTCCCAACCTTTTGGCACCGAGGACCAATTGTATGAAGGGGGGTTTCTGGATGATTCAAGCATGTCCACCTCAGATCATCAGGCATTAAATTCTCATAAGGAGCATACAACTTAGAGCCTGGACATACGCAGTTTATGGTAGGGTTCCTCCTGTGAAAATCTAATACTGATGCTTATCTGACATCTGACAGGAGGCAAAGCTTAGGTGGTCAGTGGGGAGCAGCTGTAAATAGAGAAGTTTTACTCACTAGCTCCTGCCACCTCCTGCTGTGCCACCCTGTTACTAACAGGCCTTGGGGTTGGGGACTGCAGATTTTGACAGTATCTTATTTTTATTTATGTCTCAAACTGTTGTTCTGGGTAAAGTGCCATGGTGTCATAGCTCACAACAACTCCAACTCTTGGGCTGAAGCAGTCCTCTTTCCTCAGTTTTTCTATATTTAGTAGAGACGGGGGTCTTACTTTTGCTCAGACTAGTCTTGAACTCATGAGATCAAGCTATCCACCTGCCTCAGCCTCCTAGACTGCTAGGATTACAGGTGTGAGCCACTGTGCCCAACCTAGACAGTTCTTTAAAACAAAAATACAATTTTGCCGTGCGTGTTATTCTGACATAGACATTTAATATGTGTTTATCTTGAAGATCTTTCCTTATAAGTCTGATTTTTTTTTTCCACAGTCTTATCGTCCCTGTCATATACTTTAACATAAACTTAATTATCCTTTCATATATTTTAGATTAGTTGTCTCCATTTGGAGCAAGGCTGTCTGGGTGGCACCTGTGGCTCAATGAGTAGGGCGCTGGCCCCATGTACTGAGGGCGGCAGGTTTGAACCCAACCCCGGCCAAACTGCAACGAAAATAGCCAGGTGTTGGGGCAGGTGCCTATAATCCTAGTTACTCCGGAGGCTGAGGCAAGAGAATCGCTGAAGCCCAAGAGCTGGAGGTTGCTGTGAGCTGCAACGCTATAGTACTCTTCTGAGGGTGACAAAGCCAGACTCTGTCTCTTAAAAAAAAAAAAAATAGAGCGAGGCTGTCTAATACAGTAGCCATTTGTAGCTATTTAAATTTAAGTTAATTAAAATTATTATTATTTTTTTTTTTTTTTGAGACGGAGCCTCAAGCTATCCCCCTGGGTAGAGTGCTATGGCATCACAGCTCACAGCAACCTCCAACTCCTGGACTCAAGGGAGTCTCCTGCCTCAGCTTCCCAAGTAGCTGGGACCACAGGCTCCCGCCACAATGCCTGGCTATTTGGTTGCAGCTGTCATTGTTGTTTTGGTGGGCCCTGGCTGGATTCGAAGCCACCACCTTAGGTGGATGTGGCTGGCGCCTTAGCCACTTGAGCCATAGGTGCCGAGCCAAGTTAATTAAAATTATAAAACAATTAAAAGTTTAGTTTCTTCCTGTTACTAACTACACTTCAAGTGTTTAGTAGCTACATGTGAATAGATGTTAATTACTGAACAGTACAGATACAGAATGTTTCTATGAGAAAGTTCTTTTGTACAGGGCTGATCTAGACTATTCTGTATTTTAGTATGTGTTGCTATTTTTTTTTTTGCAGTTTTGGCCAGGGCCAGACTTGAACTTGCCACCCCCCGTTTATGGGGCCAGCACCCAACTCCTTGAGCCACAGGCGCTGCCCTATGTGTTGCTATTTTTTAATAACCAACTATTTACTGACTCTTCTTCCTCTTTCAGGTTCTGAATTCTGTTATTCTAGTTCTTTTCTCCTTTTTTTTCTTTTGAGACAGAGTCTTACTCTGTTTCCCTGGATAGAGTGCCATGGCATCATAGCTCACAATAACCTCAAACTCATGGGCTCAAAAGATCCTCTTGCCTCAGCCTCCCAAGTAGCTAAGACCATAGGTGCCCACCACAAGGCCTGACTAGTTTTTCTGTTTTTAGTAGAGATGAGGTCTCAGTCTTGCTCAGGCTGTTCTCTTAACTCCTGAGTTTAGGCGATCCACCTGGGTTGGCCTCCCAAAGTGCTAGGATTACAGGGGGAGCCACCGTACCTGGCCTAGTTCTAGTTCTTGGGGTTAAGTGTCTCTTAATGTGACCAGGGACCTTCATCTCTCATGCTACTGTCATAAATCAGGCCATTTTAGTCTCGTTCCTCAATGACTGGAAGAACCTCCCAACTAGTCTTTTTTGTGTCTAGTATTGTTTCTTTCTTCCATTCTCTGCCCTGGAATTGAGTTCTTCAGTGACTCCCTCTTGCCCTTAATATCTGGTCCAGGCCTATTAAAGTGCTTTGGGAGTCCTTCTTGGTTCTACCTTTACCTACCTCTCAGACTTTATTGCTGCATTCTTCTTCATACTGTCTATCCCAGGCATACTGAACTTTCATGCTTTTTTTTTTTTCTTAGACAAAGTCACACTCTGTTTGCCCTGGATAGAGTGCTGAAGCATCCTAGCTCACAGCAACCTCAAACTCTTGGGTTCAAAAGATTCTCTTGCCTCAGCCTCCGAAGTAGCTGAGACTGCAGGCACCTGCTACCCTGCCAGAAAAACTTGCCCAGCTTCTTTTGCTATTTTTAGTAGAGATGGGTCATCTCACTTTTGTTCAGGCTGGTCTCAACCTTCCTGAGCTCAAGCAGTCTACCTGCCTTAGCCTCCCAGAGTGCTTAGGATTATAGGCATCAGCCACCCCTGGCCATACTGAATTCTTTCAGTTTGATTTTGAATCTTTTTTTTTTTTTTGAAACAGAGCCTCAAGCCGTCGCCCTGGGTAGGGTGCTGTGGCATCACAGCTCGCAGCAACCCCCAACTCAAGCGAGTGATCTGCCTCAGCCTCTCAAGTAGCTGGGACCACAGGCGCCCGCCACAATGCCGGCTATTTTTTTGTTGCAGCCGTCATTGTTTGGCGGGCCCAGGCTGGATTTGAACCCGCCAGCTCAGGTGTATGTGGCTGGAACCTTAGCTTCTTGAGCCACAGGCGCCGAGCCATGATTTTGAATCTTGTGTGTAGGACTTCTGTACTTGCTGTTTCTTTTACCTGGTTCTGCCTTCCAACCCATGTAAACTTCCCTGGCTAAATCTTAACTTTCCCTTTGGGAACCTAAGTTAGATAACAAGGTGAGTATCCCTTACTCCATGTTACAGCAGGATCCTATGTGTCCCTGAAAATTATTGTGTAAAGTGCATTGTTGAATTTTGTTTGATATATGGGGTCCCTATGCTAGATTTTGACTGGGAGTTCAAGGCCTGTATCTGTATGATTCACCATTATATCTTCATTGCCTAGAATATGCCTTATACATTGAAAGTGCTCATTGGACACTTGTTGAACAGAGGCAGTGGAAAGACTGATTAGTCAGAACTGTTGTAAATTGGGAGGGTTATTGTGACAACCAGTATCCAAATTTAAGATAGTCCTTGGAGGCTTTATATTGGTTCAGAGAATATGATCATATGAGGTATGAGTTACTTCGACATGTAAATCCTAATTCTTTCTTCTTGGTTCAGATAAGAAACTTTGAAATTCTGCAGCTAACCAATCATAGTCATATGAATCATAATTTATCTTTGTGGACCGGTCTGTGTTTTGAATTTGTATCTGCCATATTATAGTTGTTTTTATATAAAAGTTTTTCTGTAAGCCTTTATATAATGCCTCTCATGTTTCCGTTTTATTTTCTAACTGATTTTATATACAGAACATTGTGGTCCAAGGGCTTAAGATTTGGGAATACATTAGTTCATTAGATCTTTGTTGGGCTCTATTATGTGCATATTGTTAATGGCTGAATCCCCCTAGTGATTATTCATTACTGACCCATGTCGAACTGCTTCCTTTAAATAAAGGTAAGAGCCTTAAATTAAAGTTTTGTATTCTACTTTTTCTTTTAATCACATTTTTTTCCTTTGAATTAATAACTTGAATCAATAACTGCTTTTAATTTCAGAAGAAGTAGGAGTTTTTATAAACTCTTGATTTCTTTCACTATTTTCTCTTTTGGATGTTGGTTGGACCAAGATCATTATTTTTGGTTGTATTTAAATTTCTTTGGTTGTATCTAACAGGACTAGATTAACTCATGGGAAAAAAAAAGTGTTGTGTGGAGGAGGGCAGAGTGGAGTATTTTATAACTAGCATTTTAGTGAATTTATAATAAAATTAAATAAAAGTTGGTTTGCTTTTTATTATCAAATTCACACCCTCACCCTGTCCTTGGGAGACCACTGAAAAAAAATAATTTAAAGTTTTATTTTTTAGAGATAAGGTCTCAGTGTGTTGTCTAGGCTGTTCTGGAACTCCTGGGCTCAAGCAATTCTGCCTCAGCCTCTCAAGTAGCTGGGATTATAGGCATGAGCTGCTGCATCCATCTCAAAAAAGTAATTTATATTATAAAGACCATAGAACCCAAAAGTAGACAGTGTGGTTGAGTATTCTAAGAGGCTAAGTAGAATTAGAAACTGGAATGGTAGCAGGAATCTAGGCAACTTTTCTCAGTATTTTTATCTTACGCAACTTTCTTCTCTGGATACTAACTGTCCATCTTGTACCTTCCAAATTTAGTCATTCTAAATTCTAATCCAATATTAGCTAACATCTTTATCTTGTTTGTGTGTGTGTGTGTGTGTGTGTGTGTGTGTGTGTATGACAGTGTCTCCCTCTGTTGGCCAGGCTAGAGTGCCATGGTGTAGTTTAGTTTACAGCAACTTCAAACTCTTGGCTTGAGCAATTCTCTTGCTTCAGCCTCCCAAGTAGCTGGTCTCGAACTCCTGAACTCTTGAGCCTGGGCCTCCCAGAGTGCTAAGATTACAGGCATGAGCCATCATGCCTGGCCTGTAGACAACTTCTAACTCGAGGGCTGTAACCCAGGGTATTTGATTCCCTGAGTGGATCAGTTTGAACATCTCCTTTCTCTATACTACATAATTATTTTTAGTATTACTGAGTTGTAAGCAATGCTGAAAATATTACATATTTCAAAATAGACCTAGTCATTGCTTATATTGCCTTCTCTCCCCCACTCTCATTTTAGAATTTTTTTTTTTGGAGACAGACTCTCATTATGTCACCCTTGGTGGGGTGCTGTGGTATCACAGTGTGCAGCAACCTCAGACTCTTGGCCTTAAGGGATTCTCTTGCCTCAGCCTCCCAAGTAGATGGGATGGGACTGCAGGCGCCCGCCACAATGCCAGGCTATTTTTTGTTGTTGTTGTTGTAGTTGTCATTGTTATTTAGCAGGCCTTGGCTAGGTTCCAATCCACCAGTCCCAGTATATGTGGCAGACGCCCTAACCACTGAGCAACAGGTGCCGAGCCACATTTTAGAATTTTTTGTTGAGTCCCACCATGATGAGTTGTTTCATGTTGGTATGGTCATTACCTTTCAGATTTTTTTTTTTTTTTTGCTTGCAGCCATCATTGTTGTTTGGTGGACCCAGGCTGGATTCGAACCCGTCAGCTCAGGTGTATGTGGCTGGCGCCTTAGCCGCTTGAGCCACAGGCTCCGAGCCCAGACTTTTTATAAAACTAAGAATCATTTTATATTATATTTTATAAAGTAATTACATAATTAATTTTTTGTATTAATAATAATTCCCCAACTTTTTTTACAGGACTAAAAACTCAACTATTCGCTAGTAGTATTTGTAGCTACCTAGTGGTCTGAATTTTGGTCTTTTAGTTATAGTCAATATAATTTATGTAAACAAGTGCTAACTAATAAGTAAATTTTAATGAAATTGTCACAAAGGAGACAAGGTAGGTGACTACCAAATCATACCACTGATGGAACTAACATTTTCTTGATTTATTCTTTAGTTTTAATGAAAATAGCTTAAAAGAGAATGCATTTTAATAAAGATATCTTTTAAATCCAGTAAAATATTTCACATATCAGTTAAAATTTCACTTTCTACACCTCATCTCACACTGTTTCAGTGTTACTTTATTTAAATGTGTTTTAAAGAAAAATCTCATAAGTTGTCCCATAGAAGATAGACTTGAAACAACTAGTTTTGTTTCTTCACCTTTAAGTTATTGTATTACTAATTTTAAATTTATTGTATACATCCAGGTCTCTAGAGTACAACAGAAGTTTTGGGGCACTAAGTATGCCCCAGGAAGTTTGGACTGTTGTGAACAATTTTAGAGAGATTTACCCTTGAAACAAATATGTGTAGCTTATCTGTGTTGGGAGCCAGTTCTGTAAGTGAGGATTCTCAGCTTTAACTTCTGTTTAGAATGCAGTGATTGTTAAAGGGCAAGTAGTAAAAATGTGCTAATTTGACACTTAACACATACTTTGTTAAAACTCAGCAGTAACCACGAGGATTGTTTAGGATTTAGACCAATGGAAGATTTTTCAAGGAAGAATATATATCACTAACATTGTTTAGAATTGTCTGTGCATGGCGATGATAAGTGAATGATTAGTTGGTTTTATTATTTTTAAATTCTGTATAAGAAATGCTGCTCCTTATCGCCTGCACTTAGGTTAGACCACTTTTACCACTTCCTGTTACTAGGCTAACTTCTTGACCCACCCCCCCATTATTTGCTTACTTTGAGTGTGACTATGTTACGTTAATTAACTTTTTAACTTCAGTTTTCTTATCTATTGGAAATAATCAGAGCCCATTTTTACAGCCTTGTTGTAAGGATTAAATGGGATAATACGTGTAAAGTATTTAGAATAGTGCCTGGCATTAAGAATTCATTAAAAATTAACCATTACTTTGTTGTATTTTATAATTTATGACACTGTTACTCTATACTATATATACTGCTGTCTCTCACACACACACTAGAACAAAGACAGCTTTATGTTTCCTTTTTTTTGAGACGGAGCCTCAAGCTATCCCCCTGGGTAGAGTGCCATGGCATCACAGCTCATAGCAACCTTCAACTCCTGGGTTCAAGCGAGTCTCCTGCCTCCGCCTCCCAAGTAGCTGGGACCACAGGTGCCTGCCACAACACCCGGCCATTTTTTGGTTGCAGCCATCATTGTTGTTTGGCGGCCGGGCTGGGGATTCGAACCCGCCACCTTAGGTGTACGTGGCTGGCGCCCTAGCCGATTGAGCCACAGGCACCGAGCCAGCTTTATGTTTCCTTATTGAGTATACCATTTATTTCCTTTTCTTGTCTTAGTGCATTAGCTAGGACTTCTAGTACAGTGTTGAAAAGGTGAGAGAGGAG